>JALLBE010000358.1:0-20890 GCA_036939795.1 Thalassiosira mediterranea
CATGAAAAAGGGTTTCGCCAATATCGCGTAAAATAATCGCGGAATAATCCCTCGAATTCGGCCTCGAGTTGGATAGGTGTCCGAGTGTCGCGTCGAAAACGAGGGTGCCTCGTAGAAAAAAAAAGCCGTGGCAGCCAGTGATGTACGTACGTACCTATGTATGATATGGTATGGTAGGATAGCTGTGATTCGACTGACTCCGAGTTCTCAAACTGTCCGGCTCGAATTCCGCACAAATAATTTATCGTGGTCGTTTCAATCTCGGTGATCCTCTCCTCTTGCTCGTTACGGCATGTACTAAATCTTGTCTTGAGACTTGGGAACAGTGCAAGCATTCAATGGGGAGGCGGCCGAAGACCTCGGGTTGTGTCTCTCTTGCTTTCAAGTCGTTGGATCCCATTATCGTACGATTCGTATCGTACTGCGTTTCGTCGAGAGTAGACCTTGGCTTCGCTTCGTTCGTTGCGATCATTTTCTCTTAGAGTGGGCATCTACCATACTCCTAACCGTGAGCAAGTGAAACACAGGAGAACACAGGGCGGGTGGCGGGTGGCAGTGGTGATTGACAGCGCTCATCCTACGGTTTGACTGTAATCCTGTCTATGTACTTGTCCAGCATTATTGCGAATTGCATTCACGGGTGATAGAGTATTGAATTGACGGAAAGAGGAGCACGAGTGAGACATTTCGATTCAAAGAAATCGCTTCGATCGAAGACATCTCACACGATCAGAACAAGATCACGGTCTTATCAGAGTCGCCCTCCTTGCCAGTGACGAGAGCCTCGGACGAACGAAGAGAGAATAAAAATTCATGCAAGGGATCAAAGCCATGGAAAAGAACGCCCAACCCGACAACGACGACACTGGCGGCACCGGCCACGAGGCCGACAGCGGCGACGGGATGAAATCCATCCTCGCCGCTGCCATGGGACTTGCTGGCCTCGGCAGCGCGGCGTCCTCGGAGGCCAAACCCGACGGGGAGTCCCGGAAGCCGAAGACCGAGGATGTGGCCGAGACCAATGAGGGTAAGGTCGAGGCTATCGCCAAGATGGAGTCCCAGGAAGCGATCAAGTCCGAGGCCGACGCGGATGTCAAGAGCGGGCCGGAAGAGCGGCCGCACCCTCCGAGGGAGCCTCCCAAGAAGAGGCACAAGAAGGGTGCCATCGATGACAAGTCTCAGCAATCCCCGGGCAGGTCGCCGGGCAGGAAGAAGAAGCACAAGAAGCCCGCGAGTAGCTCGGCCAAGGCTCAGAGTCAGCAGCCTCCCATGGCACCCTTCGGGGCATCATCTGGTCCCAATCACGGCCCATTTCCATTCGCGCTCAAGTCCGAGGCAGGAGGCTCCTGGCGAGGCATGAACCAGGGAGGCGGAGGAGGTGGTGCCCCGTGGAATTATTATTCTCCCACCGATCCATCCCCCCAGGGAGTGGTGTCCGTGGCCTCCCTGCCATCCGGCTCGCTGCTCCCCGGCCCGCCCCTGTTCTCCGGAGCCAAGGGTCCGGACTCCCCTTCCCCCAAGATCTCTCCGAACCAGTCATCTCGTCCCAAGCTATCCGTGGGCAGCTCCCGTCGACCTGCCGGCGTGACTCTCGATCCTCCCCTCCCGGGCACGGCGGCAGCGGCCACCCTCAACTTCCCCGAGATACTTCACGAAGTCGTGTCCCATCCCGATAATGCCGAGATCATAGCCTGGCTTCCCCACGGCAAGGGGTTTCACATCCGCGATAAGGGACGGTTCGCGGAGGAGACTTTGCCCCGGCACTTCGATGGGGCAAAGTTTACGAGTTTTACACGGAGGTTGAAGAGGTGGAACTTCGAACGGGTGCCGAGAGGTCCAGAGATGGGGGCATATTACAACAGGTGAGCCTTTCCAGAGATATGAGCAGCTTGTTCATCTATTCTGTGCTGGAGTGTGGGGTATGCTAGAGCGAACATGAATAGGGCAGCTATTTGCTTGACTGTGCCTGAATATGAGTGCAGGGGCGGGCAGGGGTGATGTGGCTTGTGCCTCGTGCGAATGACCTTGCCACTGAAGGCACCCTGTTCACCTTGACGTAGTTCAGCAGCTGCGATCCAATCATGGGCTCCACTGGATATGTAGTTATTTGGAAACCTCAGTCGGCCTCTGGGCATTAAGCCCAAGCCTCGCCTGTGAAGAGTGGTCAGAGACTGGCATCCGCTTTCGTGCTTGAAAGCCTGTCAGAAGCCCAATGGCTCTCGGTCGGCTTACATGATTGTGTATCTAAGGATCATTGTGGTGCTACCTGGGGCTTGGCTCCTGTGGCAGTGTTGGTATTTGGAAGTCTTGGCCTGCTCCGCCTTGCTGACTGCTACCTATTCCAGAGCAGCGCCGGGCTTTGGCTGAAGGGTATATTAAACCACTAGTCGCTCTCTGAGTGCATGGGTTCGCGCAGAAATTTGTCTGCATGGTATCCTATTCGTTTTGGTATCTTTGCGCGAACGAACTGGGATCCCTAGGTACAGAGCTTGACTCACTGATTTCATTCGTCTATTGCTTGTTTCCGTTCAATGACAGGAATTTCATGAGGGACAGGCCAGATTTGGTGGCCTCTATGATATATGGAGTGGATGATCAAATGGAGGATGTTGAGGCGTTGGCAGGTCTGAAGAAGGAGGAGGGAAAGGAATCATCAGCAGAGGTCCCTTCAGAGAAGAAAAAGAAGGCTGGTGGCGTGAAAGACAACAAGCCAAGTGACGAGAAGGACAAAAAGAAGCGTAAGAAAGCCAAGAGTGCCAAGGGAAGCAAGCCTCAGCACGACTTAGCTCCACCTCAACAGCAGCGTCAGAAGGACCAGGAGAATTCCAAGCAGAAGAGTATGGTCCCGGACCGACTGGATGGCAGCATGACGGACGCCGCTATGGCATATCATCTTCAGCAACGGCAGCTTGAGCTGGAACAGCAGCAAATGCATTTGCAAGAACTCCAAGATCGTGCATCATCTGCTCCGTCTAGTAGGCCGGGTAGCCAGCGACCCGATCCGACCTTCAATAGGCTCCAGCTTGAAAGACTCGATAGGCTGCGGATGGAGCTGAATATCGAGCAACAACAGGGAATGCCATCTGGTCATGGTGGTTTCACCGAGCAAGATTTTCAAAGGAGGCGACAACTCATGGAGCTGGAGCAACAGTATGCAGACCAGGACGAGCAGGAGTATCAGCGGCGACTGCAGCTCCTCAGGATGCAACAGCAAACCTACACACCTAATGAGCGTGGAGCCCTCCCCGATACAATGACTGCCCAAGCTCACAGCCTTCACCAAATGCAGATCAAAAACGAGATGCGACTCCGAAACCTAGACTTGCTCCAGGGGCCAGAACAATATGCACGGCTGGAGAATCAGCTCTCTGAAGATCGTAAGCTCCCGTCAGCCAATACAGGTAGGAACTACGTCCCACCTAGCCCAAGGGATGACAGGCGTCAAATCGCTGAAAGATCAGGTCTGCCTTATCAGAATGAGGGCATTGAATGGTCGCAGAAGCGGAACCCCCGGCAGCAGCAACAGGATCATGATCATCACCTCCCAAGACCAGGACCAGGCTCAAGGCAGGGTTCCTTCAATCGAGGCACTGCAGATCACCAAGATTACCTCCGGATGTCCATGGCTGAACGGAACAGGGTAGAAATGGAAGTCGAACAAATGGTGAAGGCCCGAGGCCAGAGCAGTAGCGAGCACTTGGCTGCCATGGAAGCTGAATTGCGCCGTCTTAGGCAGCAGAGTCTGAACATGATCACACCCCAAGATAGCAGCGAACAGCGGCAGAGCCTTAACAACCTTGAGCGCAGAGTCATGTCAGAGATTAAGTACCCCCCTCTGCCAACGAATACCCCAGGCAATGGGCTGTACTGTGGAGGTGGTGATGACAATGCCACAGATGTGGCAAGGATGAGTCGCAATAGACCGATGAACAGATCCTCCAATGACTTTGAGGATGCCCGTCTGCAGATGAATAATCAACACCTCATGACAGATAGGGATGTGATGCAAAAAATCATGGCGTCTACTAAGACACATGAGGAGGTCATGATGATGGCCGCAAGAAATTTGCAGAATAGAGGTATGGAAGAAGGAGGTAAAAGAGATGGGAGGCAGTTCTCACCACCTCTCGAGCACCAACAACATTCTCAGCAGTCTATGCAGCATCGTGCCCAGATGCAGCAGGCAGGAGATGGGAGGCAATTCTCGCCACCCCCACAACAGCAGCAGTCTCACCAGTCAATGCATCACCGTGCCCAGGGTCCTATGACGCCAAGGGCACAACTGCAATTCCTTCAGGAGCAGCAACGACGTTTGGACGAAGAGGAAATGATGCTGTTGGCAGCGCGAAGGGAGCTTCAATCAAAGGCCACTACCGAGCGCCACCAAATGCAAGCCCAGTATCAGCAGCAGCATCCTATGCCACCATCAAGGCCAATGCCGCATCATCAAGAACCTCACCACTTTCGCAATCATCAGGGATCACACATGTCTCCATCTATGCAGCCCGCCAACACAACTGCTCGCCATGAGAGAATGCTCCGAGAGCTTGAAGAGAAGGTGGAGCAGGAGACAGCCCTTGCAGAAGCGGCTCAGGCTGCAGGATTGCGCGATACCCTGGGGTCTGAAGATGGGGCACAAGGCTCAAGTGGTGGTGGCATCCGGAGGAATAGCCGAGCTTCGGCTGCCTAGAGCGCATATATTTGGCAGCTATATATATTTGGTCAATCTAAGTTTGCATCATATAGGTAGTAGGTATCCATGTGTTTGGATTCATAATTACATTGCAGATATTAATTGAGTACATAAGAGCTGGTAATACAGTCCACGAAATGAAACGATGCCTCCCGACAGAAATGATGTACTTTATTCTCTGAAACAGTCACATCAAGAGCGCATCACTTTTGAGATATATCACGTATGTGTAGTACAGTTTGTGTACCTAGTACAGTTTACATCAACACACAGCAAATGCATCACATGTCTTGTCTGAACCTGGACATACGGACCCCCCGGCTACGCCCACGTCGAGGAGATACGGAACGCCGTCCGGGTGTTCAACGAGAGCCATCGCGTGCATCGCGAACCGAACCTCGGCCACATTGCTCAATAGTAGGCAATATCGCCTCATCTCTTTTCTACGCCCCAGGCTATCGAGTTTACACATATCATTTGCCTCGCTTTGCATTCTCGCTGTCAAAAAATCAAGGAAGTTTCAACGAACGTTGGGTTGGCTCATAGCAATAGCATGTCTGCCCGCCTTAGACCAAGATCCTGAATAATATTGTCGTTGCCAGTGATGCCGCCGTACATACATACATCTGCCCCCACACACGATCACCCACATCTCACATCTCATTGAGCCAGAAGCAAGAACTGTGTGCACTGATGTGCAAATGTACACTCTCAATTGCAAAAAATGTTGGCCAGAGAAACTAACGCAAGTACCACTACGAAATGCAAGAGAAAACTGTTCATGTTTGGCTTATGATTATTTTATTCGAGTGCATTTGATGAGGTAAAAATAGACATGATCAGGTTACACGATGGCCTTGTCAGCCTTGGCCTTTGATTTGCCTGCCTTATCTGACCTTGCCTCTGGTTTCACCTCTTCAGAATGTGACGTCCTGGACTTGGATGATTGTTTCTTCGACGATTTTGACTTGCTGGCCTTCGTTGAAACTGTTGGCTTGGACATGCTCAAACTATCTCCACCTTTGTCAAAGAAGGCACTGAATGTATCATCGCCATTGTTTGGGAGGAGAGGGGGCTTGAGAGACTTTCCTTTCTTCGGAGGAAATGATATCGAGTCTGTCAGCGTTTGATGCTCACCCGATGCAAGATGAGCTAGACCCTCACTTTCATCCTCCGCCGTCTCTATTTTCCCTTGGAAGATTCGATACGCATTCAGCTGGTGAGACTCGTTGGCGCGAGGAAGCACAGCCACCAGGAGGCGTAAGACGATGGCGATAGCGAGTTTCATATCTTTGACTTGAATAGGTAGTATTGCGTTGGTCGAAGTTCTACTTCGCGACTTCTGAAAGTGGTCGAAAATTATGGTGGTACGTTCAACGATCTTGCTTTCGACGCTGACCCTACCTATTTTACAGGGAACTTCGGACTTGCCATTGCTTTGTCGGGGATGTGATCGTTGGAGTTGATTGGAGGCACCAGTTGGATCCATCGCCAGAAACCCGTGCGACGGCCTCTCATGTTGCGCCGATCTCAAAAGTCTTGAGAGCTCTCTACAATACATAATATTTGCGCCGCAGCTGCAATGCCAGCATTGCTGCCCTTTATGCCGCCGTCGCCGGCCATCAGCAATGAGCAATGACATCAGTGCGACGGCGGCAAAAGATATTTCCTCAGGCAATGCCGCCGTCTCGGTAGCATTAAGCTTGCCGCACGAAGGGCGCCGGCGGCGGCGGCGGCGGCGGCCACCATTAGCAATGCAGGCAATGCCATCGCAAATCACAATGCCACTGACACGCAATGCCATCGCCATCGCATCGGCGCCGCGGCGGCAAAAAAGATATTCGCCTTTTCTGGTTCGTTCATTCAAAAAAGGTTCAAAGTAGACTGAAAAAGAAGCGAGAAAGCAACTACGCGTGGTTTAGTGTGACACTCCCTCCGCTACGCATTAGACAAATATCATAACGACATGTACATATGCCTACACGTGTAAGTGTACCAAGACATATCTCCCGCCATATCAGTACGATTCCTTCGCGCGCGTGGGATCAGCGTGGGATCACATGCACCCATCAATCTCTCGGGTCTCTCCATTGTTTTTTTCCTCTCTGGCTGCATGCTGCATGCATGCTTCAAGCCATCGTCGGTCGGTCGTCGGTCGTCGTCGATCCGATCGGCCACAATGGCGACCATAGTGACGATGACGCTGCTTGTCTCCTCTCAATACTCAACCCGATCACTTTCGTTCCCATGTGTCGACTGGCACCATCAGAGAGTAGCCAGCTCCTTCCAGGCAAGAGCGCCCGGGGATCGAACGACGACCATCGATGGCAATTGTGCTGGCAGAAGTCCCGTCGTCGTCGACGACGACCCCCGCCCGATGATGACGAACAAGGCGACATCTCCACGAACGATCGCGGAGACGAGCAAAAGCGCAACGGGTGGCACGCCATCCTCTTCGGTCAGAGCATAGCGCTCGCGCTCTCCTGTGCCAACGCGGCATCGTCGACGCTGGAGAACGATTATCAGATCAAGGTCCCCACCTTCCAGACCGGGGTGGTCTACTTTTTGTTGTCGTTCCACCTGGTCCGTTTATTCCGGAGGCACGAGAGAGACAAATGCGGAGATGGCATCGAGATATCGTCGGAGGACGACGAAGCACGGCCGGGGTGCGTGCGAAAGATGTCGATAGATGCGGGGGACGCGCCGTCGTCTTCATCGGACGACACAATAACCGGTGCACGACCGTCCTACACGTTTCCATTTACGTCCGTTTCCTTGCGGACGCCGTGGCACGTCTATCTCCTGCTGGCCCTGCTCGATATGGAGGCAAACTACCTGGCCATGCTATCCTTCCAGCACACTTCGCTCTCCTCTTCCATGCTGCTCACGTCGCTCTCCGTCCTGTCCACGGTGGTGTTGCGTCAGATAGCGTTTCGGAATGCGACGTATGGACGGGGGCGGCTGTTCGGGATGTTCCTCTGTCTAGCAGGGGGAGGCCTTTGGCTTCGAGAGGAGTTTCACCGCGGCACCCTCGTGGACTTGCCGGAAGGTGCTCTGGGTGGTGCTGGAGAGGCGACAGCCGATGAGTCGGGCACCTACCTCCTGTGGGGAGATTTCTTGGCTCTCTCTGCTGCATGCCTCTACGGGCTGAACGACGTCATGGCGGAGTACTTCGTAAAAGCAAACAATGACAGAGCAGAATATCTTGGAATGTTGGGACTCTTTGGCTCGGCAATCAGCTTCTTCATCCAGGGGCCATTGTTGGAGGGAGATAGCTTGCGAAAATTGGTGACCACTGCACTGGGCATGCATGATGACGGCTCCGATTATCATGGCTTGTTTTCTGGAAGCATCTTCTTCCTGCTGAGCTTCATCGTCCTTCTCAGCTACTTCTACATGGCGGCCATGTATTTCTTATCGCTATATGATTCGACCATCTTGAATCTTTCATTGCAGTCATGCCCCCTCTGGGCCGTTGTACTGACCATGGTGCAAAGTTCCATGGCGTTGCCTCCACCTATCTTCTTTGTGTCGTTGACGATGGTGATTGCCGGTATGTTTTTGTATGAGCATCATTCTGATAGTGAGAGAAGCGATGTCACGGTAGGCACGACCACCGTTTCCTCGGAGATTTGATATTCAAGGAGGGTGTTTGGACAAAACACCTGCTGGTCCACGCTGCGCATTGAACATTTGATAGCAAGTTTTGATCCTGTGTGTTTGGGCTTGCGAGATGACTGTGGGCCTGTTCTTCCAATATCGATAATGCAAACGCAAGGCATTCAGAACACTTATTCATTGGACGATGACCGTTGAAGTCTACAATTGATGCGTCGGGTGACAGTGAAGTAACCGGTGGGACATTCCAGAGTATGCGAAGTTGGACCCGTGAGATGATAAGGGGTTGACTTCCTATCTGTCTGCACGCATACGATTATTTGGCTCCGCTTGGAGTGTGCTTAGAGGAGCCATCGATTACGTTGTCGATGGCCTGTGGTGCTGGCATCTGTCATTGCAGACCCAGCTGCACATTGAACTGCAAAGTGCCATAGTTGCTGAGTTACTGCCTAAGTTCAAGTGACAGAAATGGTAGGAGAGCGATTTGGTATGTACAAAATCCAGGTAATAGGCATAACAATAAGTCCATACAAACGGCTCCCTGAATTAGCCGCACTTAGTTAAATGAAAAGCAATAATCAATCAGATTCGTCCATGATATCAACCAAACGCTCGAGAAATAAATTATCCTTTTCTCCACTGCCTTCGCCTGGTGTGGTTTTCGCATTTTGTGCAACCCAGTGCCGGTAGATGAAATACGAAATGGATGTCGTTCCAATCATACCGCTCGATATCCATGCCAACAGGAAGAAAGATTTGATCTGGCGAGGTCCGAAGGTCTCTATGATCAATGGTTTTGGGTCGCGGAGCTCGATTCCAATCCAGAACTAGAAAGAAGTTCAGGTCACCGTGTCCATACGTGGCGATGTGTGAGTGTGTGTGTGTGAGAAGTATGGTGAGAAGGGACTCAGAATTGAGTTGAGTAGTCCGATAGAAGAAGCAAGTGGAAAGACATGGTTCTTACCGTCGCCCATACCATTACTGCCGGCACTGTGTACTGAGGCCTCTCCAGGAGAAATAGACAACCAACGGAGGATAATGTCAATATCGCTAATGAGGAAGCAGCCACAACGACCTGAACTGTTGCATTTCCTCCGGAAGCAACAACAAGAACGTTCAAGTTCAGTGCGAATGCTGCAAAAATCCAGCCTAAGTGCAGCTCAAAGGGAAACATGAGCCAAAAGTTGTTCTGTGTCTCCATGGTGCTGAATCCACTCTCTTCTCTCTCGAGAAGTTTTGTTCTTATGCCGTATTGGCGAGTGACAATAGCCATCAATGCGACAAGGATGCAAGCCATGAGAAGTGCTGAGAGAGCAAATTTCTCCAGGGCAAACGTTGGGGACCAAAGCACTTGTGATGCGCAAGCTGCCATGTACCAGATAGAAACGCCTTGGACTATCAACGGATGAGTCATTTGACGCTCAGAAACAAGAGTTGATGCTATGCATATGCCCTCGAAAAGAAATATCAAAGCCCATATGGAGAATGCGATTCCGTCTGGAGTGACGATGGTTTGGTATTTCTCTGAGATCGACGAGTTATCTTGATTCGTAGGACCCTGCCTGAAAGGCCACTGCCCAAAAGTCTCGAGCGCGTTCAAGCAGAAAGCTAGAGCGTTGGCGATGCTGAGAACGCGCGCCTTGGATAAAATCATGGTCAAAGAAGTTGTTGTTATGATCTCTGGAGTTGGAGAGCCTCGTCTAGATCGACGGTGCACTTCCCTTGCTTATGGCCAACTTGACCTTCTAGCATCGAAAATGCTCCAGCCTCTCGGCGCTGCTCTCAGGATGCTCTCGTTTGAGTCGTACATAGAGGTGACCTCTGATTGCTCTGACTTTCCAGTCATAGTTAGTCGCGCCATTACATTTTCATCGTTATCCATCATCTTTCGTCAGTGCTTTGACTAGTGCTCAATATCCCAGTCCTAGATTGTCATCTACTTTCTGTCAGTGTCTGTCGTCCTGAACTTGTCCTGGCCTCTCCAATCATAGGCAAGCAGCTAACAAGTGGCCAAGAAGTGGCAGCAGCCTTGTTCAGTTGCTCTCTGAGCTCAGTTTCAGTTGGCTTCATTGGCACATTCAATTCAGAGAGACAATCAACGTCAACAATGCCGCACCTCAACATGTCGGTAGGGAGACCACGACGCAAACTAAAAGCAGTGGTCCGATATGATTCTCAATCGTTCGATAAAATGAAGCCCACATGTAGAATAGGTCAGGGTTTCAACTGCCCCAAGTGCTGGACCATTTGCTCCTACGACAGTCGTGAGTGTCAAGGGTGCGGTCAGGGGTGTTATTACGAGGCGGGGGTCGGAGTAGTTATGCTAAAGGAGCGGGAGAATAGCAGCAAGAACAACAGCAGTGCCAACGAGGCCCAAACTAAGACAAATGCGAGAGGGGAAGATAGTGAGACGAGTACTGGACGCAAAGCTGGATCGGTGCCAGCAGTTGTGAGTCCGTGTAGAGTTGGGACATCTGCGAAGTTTGCTCCGACATCATGTCTCAAACGCAAGCCAAGATCAGGCCGGGTCAGCTTCTGCGCAAGGATCAATTGCCAAGAAGTATGCAATCTCCTGGACATGGAAGCTGCCGAGGAGGAGCTAGAAAAACTGCGCCCGCTGTTCGACAAGGTGAAAGAAAAGTTGGCGTCATCACAAAAGTTGAGCGAAATTGAAGCTCTCTTTCGCAGATGCAACACCTACTACCTCCTTCCTGATATCCGGTGCTTGGATTGGGAGCTAAATACAATCAAGTTGTCCGAAGATCAAGTTTCCACTCCTTCACTTCAAGTACGCAGACGTTCGCGTTCGAGGCGATGGACCGCAGGCGGTTGAAAGGGCACAGGAGCTCAGAGAATACGTCGTGGGTCGTGGGCAGTCATCAAGCAGTAAATTGCCATAATGGAATTGTGAATCAGCAGGGATGTACATGGATCAATCGCATGATCCATCGTCAAAGTATATGTTCAGACCATTTGTCCTCAAGTTCAAGTGAAAGTCAAGGGGCGGGAGGTTTTATTACTTATGCCTCTAGTTGGGGTGTAAACCTTGATACTTCAGTGGTGGCGCAAAACGAATCGTCGCGCTAACATTATCTTCGTCAAGCAACAGATAACATAGAAACAGTTAACTTATTTACAGTTCCAGTTTCAGTTGTGGTACGATACTGTACAAGGAAGGACAATCAGGAAAGGGACTCGTAAAAATTCCCGCGACCTTCCTCCACAATGAAGTTCCCCGCGCCGAAGGCACTCATCAGCACCAGAACTATGTTGAACAATCCCAGCCCTATCAGGAGCGCCATCGCCACGGCCATCGGTATCGTGAAGTTCCCACCCACCGCGCTCATGTACAGGAGGGGAGGGAATATCAGTCCGGCGATAGAGAGCCCCACGCCGCGTATGACCTCGGCCGCCTTGAGCACGCCCGGGAACGATCCCTCGATCGTCCCGATGACGCAGATGATGAAGGCTAGGAACATTCGCAGCTTCCAGTACTTCAGCTTCCGCTTCGCCTTCAGCTTGGTATTCTCCTGCCGCGGCTGCTGTGGCTTGAGTGTGCTAGCCCCCATTGGCGTCAACTCGGGGTCGTTCGCGAAAGTTACTGGACTCGGCTCCGGCGATCTCATTGAGGGCGCAATGTAGTCGCCCGGCCCTCCGCTCGTGCAGGAGCTCATCTCCCTCATCTCGATGTCTCCCTGGCGTATTCCGAGTGAACGCGTGACCGTGCTCGCGACGTCACTAACTGTGTACACCGTCTCGTCGTCTGGCAGGAGCGACTTTTGGCTGCGCCACATCGGCCTGTCAGACATGGCAGACATGGGCGATCCCATCGGGGATAGGTTGTCTGTTTCGGCTGCCGCCGCGGCAGCCTCCATCCTTCTCTGCTTCTCGTCATTGCGCTCGTCGAGCCACACCTCGAGCATCTCCGTGCTTGGGTACAGGATGACAGGCAACGTCAGGACCAGTGCCACTCCAAGCGAGAGCATGTACGTGAACCTTACGGCCGAGGAGTTGAGGCAATAGGTGACGTCCCAACACCCGTCCTCGCCGTGGATGGTACCTATGCCTCCGCCCAGTCCTCCAGCGAGGCCGATCCAGGAGACCACGAGTGTAACCATACCATACAGGAACACCGCACCTACGACTATGAAGACACTCAGGTCCTGCTTCTCGTTCTCGCGCCGTATTGCACCGCTGTCGCTCAGGCTTCTGCTGCTCTGGTTCCTAATGAGAGTGGGTCCCCATCGTTGAGCGCCTTCAATACTGCTCACAGTTGGTAGTGCCAAATTTATCCCCTCGATGCAGTATATGGTTGTCGCGACGTACGTGGGTATGCCACTCCACTTGGTCTTCCACATATCGTCGGGATGATCCAGGAAAGGATGTCCATCCGTCAAAACCACGGCAGTGTACAACATGGATCCGATGCAACCAAAGGCGTACGTCATGAGGCCCACACTCGAAATCGTCGCCAGCTCGGTTAGGCTGGGAATCTGTAGCAGGCCCTGGATTATTGGGAAAAGAAGGCTCGCCATTGCCAGCCGCCCAATGAAGTCTGGACCCTTCCACTCAAGGTAATACTCCTCCTCGTCGCTGCTTCGAGAGGGATTATCGTGAGATCCATCCTCGTCGCCGCTGGGCCCCAGCCGTCTGACGTATCCAATCATCGTCAGCATCCGCTCTCGTCCGTCCTCCTCCACATATTCCTCCACGTAACTCCATCCCAGCCTCTCCCATCCTATAACATAACAGAGGTTTTCCACTGCCAGGTGCACCATACCACTGGCGAACATGAGGTGCACGGTAACGATGGTAAATATGATGAAGAACGAGGCTCTTCGTCCCGCCAGGTACTTGGCCACATCCCCGTAGGTGACCAGACGGACCTGCTGCTGCGGCTCCGGCGGCAAGGGCGGCTCAGGAAGCGTGGCCGTGCGCATCATGTAGGTCCCGTGGATCTTGTCCGTGAACCTCTGATACTCGTCCGAGACCTGACTCGCGGTCGACCTCCTGCTCGCCGTGAGAGGCGATATGACGGTCGAGCTCTGCTTCTCCAACCTCACATTCCCACAGCTGGGAGTGCTCAACGGTTGTGGCACCGTCGATCCCCAATCGCTCTCCTCGCTTGGGGCCACGATGCAACCATCCGATGCTGGCTCCCTCCCCGTGGCATTCTTTATCGCATCCTCACATCTTCCCCATCCCTGCTTGGGTTGGTGGCCCATCACCGCGGAGCCGACCCGATGCATGGCCGCGGCGGCGGCGGGAGGGGGGCCCGGGACGGGGGCGATGGTCCAATCCTCCCCGCTGGCCGAGCCCACTGCCTCGATGCCCCGTTCTGCGCCATCGTTGCTCCCCGTCTTTCTGGTATTCTGGCTGCCATCCAACTGTGATGATCCCCTCCCCGGACTGCCGGTATGTATTGTCGGCAGAGTCCTCTCGAATGTTGCGCCATTGTTCGCGCCGTAAGTCATCGTCCCGGGCGTCTGGACCCCCTGGGCAGCCCTGGCCTCCGCCTCTGCCCTCCACATAACGTACTCCTCCCTCCGTTCCCTATCCCTCCGCTGCTTTGCCATTACCTCCGCCTTGGCCATTCCACGTGCGCTTAATAACAAATAACAACTAAAGGCGCAGCCGACTACAATGAAGAGGTGGCAGAACGTGCCCAACACCAGTCCGACTTCTCCCAGCACTGCCGGGTTGGAAAGCATGCCTATGCCGAACAAAGCCTTGAGGAATGTGACGAAGGCTCCTACGCTGGAGGCCCTTGAAGCTTTTTTGCCGCGCTGCCGAGCTTTTTCGACGATCGTGTCATTGCACGTGTGGTCGTCTTCTGGGTCCGCTTGATGATGATGGTGATCGTGTTCGGGCATCTCGTTGATGGTCTCGAACTTGACGGAATTCAGAGGTCGTATGGAGGGGAAGCTCATATCGTTCTCTATCCCCGGCAGAGTCGACCCTCCCACCGTGGTATCATCCAACTTGCTATTGCTCTTATTGATCCTCGCGTTATCTCTCGAACTCTCTTCTGTCCCCACGGTGACGTCCTCGTCGTCCTGGCTGAAGAATTGTTCGCTCCAGCTCCAGGAGGTTGTCATGGGCACGGACGCAGAGACTCCGGAGATGATCGACGCCGGTCCGGGGGATGGAACCCTGGAGCGCCCTCTGGGCGTTCTGCTCTTCCGGGAGCGGGCGGAGTGGGAGCTGTTCGATGGCGAATATGGCTGCGTTGGCCGCGTGCCCCCAATGTTAGGGGCTGCGCCATCGCCCGCCATGAAAAATTGTCCCCGACTTTGAAGTGACACATCTTGTGTGTTACTGGCCTCGACCGTAGTGTTCGTCAAGATCGGCTGCTCCAAAATGCTCGGTGGACTCCTCGAGTCCATCCTGGAATACGAGCCCTTCCGAATGTTGGCGGCCATCACCGCCGTGGACGCGGAGTCGTTGCTCAATTCTGCGCTGCTGAGGTGCAGTTTACTCGCAGATAGACGCCCGCTGCTGTCGGCGTGGCGATGTGTGCGTCTTCGCGGGGTGTCCCCCTTCCCTCCATCCTCGTCCTCGACGCCGGGCCACTCGTACAATTCGCCTCCCTTGCGTCTCGATCCCCCCGATCCGTCCAGAGCCGGCACCTCTATCGACTGCTCGTCCATCAAAATTCTACCGCCGCCGCCGCCGCTGCGACCGCCCGGGCTCGCGGGACTCGAGGGATGCCTCCCCAATCCGTGGGAGCCGATGGCGGCCCTCACGACCGACATGTGACTCCTGACGCTCCGGAACAGCGTGCCGGGCACGGAGCCCACCGATCGCGCCCGTCGCGTGGGCGACATGGATCGACGGGGACTCCATCCCCTCCGCCTGCCCGGACTGATCGGGCTCGACGGGCTCCGAGCGGACGATGCGGCCGTTGGGCTGTACGCGCCGCCGCCGACCCCATCGGTGCCGTCGCCGCCGATCGCATCGTAGAGAGGCGGAGGGGGCGGGGGCGGAGAGTCGGGCGTCGCGGGCTCCGACGGAGGGGGGAGGGGGACGGTGGCCTGGCTCTCGTCCAAGCCCGGCGACGGTCGGCCGTCGTCTCTGCGGCTCGCCATGATCGTCGGTCTTCGGCCTACCGCCCACGAAGTCCTCCGGCGTCTGCCCGGATCGCTATCGACCGATCGTCGAGCGGGTTGTCGGTCTGGCGGCAGCTCGAGGTGACGGCGGCATGGATGGAAGGGTCGTCGCCATGGTCGAGAGTGGAGCGAAAGGTCGTTATTTCTCTGATTTGCGTGCCGTGCCGTCACGAGTGCGTGGTTTTGCCCGCCGTTGCAAGTTGCAAGCCTTGCTTGTTGCAAGAAAGAAAATCGACGGGTGGGCTGCAGCTAGCTCGGAAAGAAACGAAATTACCTTGGGGCTCTACTATCAACAATTATGATTATAATACAATAGTAATATTTTGATAAATTCTATTACATAAATAGAACATATCTCTGCCCCTACGAAAACCTTACTTCCGATGCCGGCATCGCGTGTGCGTGATGAGGAAGTCCGTTTCAAAAAAAAGATTCCCTCAAATTCCTGGCTTTTTCTACTGCCAAGTTTGCTGCAAGTGTCACTCTGGCGAAGGAATTCCATACATGAGAAAGTATTACATATCCAAAAAGGCGAAGGAGACACTGAAATGGGTAATTTCCGATTGTCAGGCTTGGAAATGTAGCGTTCTGACTCGTTGAGGGGAGGGATTTCTTGCAGAATATTCTCAGCAAATGAAGGTTGCTTTTTGAATGAAGTTTGAATTCTCCGTTGACGGAAATTGACAGAAAGTCAAAGCCAAGCCAACGCAAAGAGCCAAGAAACAAAAATTAACGGATGGGTTGTCATGAGTCATGAGACATGTGTCTCTTGTGGTTCCATGGGGAGCCTTTGACCTGCAACAAGCCGATTTCGCTAGGTATATTGATGCGCTTATTTCCGGATCCTATTGGACTGATATGTGGAAAAACGTGTCCTATATTGTTTGGCGATGGCGCCAAGTTTCGATGTGAAATCAGATTCGGCGATGCGGAACTCTCTGGAACGTTTTGGAACTTTCAAAAACTCTCAGCAAGTGTCTGTAGCGTCCCACTAAGTGTCAGCAAAGTGTCAGCAAAGTGTCCGCGAAGTGTCCGCGAAGTGTCCGCGAAGTGTCCGCGAANGCCCTCACGGACAAAAAGTTCGCGGGCACGAACCTGGAGACGGTCATGTCGCTGACGAAGTCGATCAACCGGTCGGTTCAGGCGGGCATCGCCCGCTCGCGCAACCTCGGGTTCGACGACGTCATGTGGAGGGCCATCTTCGATTACGGGAGCCTCGCGGCCGCGAACGGGGTCGACGTCGGCCTCGTGGACCACTGTCCGGCGGTCGACCCCCTGGCGGTGCGGACGGCCCCAGAGGGGGCCGCCGAGACGAAACCGAAGAACGGCGAGGCGGACGGCGACGACCGGCGAAAGGGGGAGAAACCGACCGCATCGGGCGACGCGCCCGAATTGGCCGACTTGCCCCTCGTCGCGTACGCGGACATGCTGCGCAGGCGGGAGAACCTGGAGAGGAGGAGGAGGAGCATCGACGCGACGTTCGAATTCCTGGCCGAGAGGAGCGCCGCCACGAGCGCCCTCCTCTCGGCCGCGGGGCTGCTCCCCGCGAATCCGGCGGCCGCGAAGGCCGCGAGGAGGAGGGACGCCGTGGCCGTCCTGACAGTGGACGGAGCCATCGACGGAGCGATGAGCCAGGAGATCGTCGCGTCGCTGCGGGCGATCGGCGCGTCCGAGAGCGTGAAGTGCATCGTGCTCCGGGTGAACTCGCCGGGGGGGGGCGTGGTGTCCTCGGAGAGGATACTGGAGGAGATCAAGGCCGCCGGGAAGCCGGTGATATGCTCCATGGCCAACAGCGCCGCCAGCGGCGGGTACTACATCTCCACCACCGCCGAGAAGATATTCGCCAGCCCCACCACGGTGACCGGCTCCATCGGCGTGTTCGGGATCAAACTCGACGCCAGCAAATGGGCAAAGGGGTACGGCGTCACGTCGGACTCCTATCCCCGGGGAAGCCACGCCGTCGCCATGGATCCCCTCACACCCCTCACGCCCGTCACCTCGTCGAACATCGCCAGGCAGGTCCTTGACTTCTACCAGTACTTCACGTCGATAGTCGCGACGGGACGATCCATGTCGGCGGCGGAGGTGGAAGCCGTGGCCCGGGGACGCGTCTGGACCGGCGAGCAGGCCAAGGAGGCCGGCCTCGTGGATTCGCTGGGCGGGCTGGATCGCGCGATATCCTACGCCAAGAGGGTCCACGCGACGACGAGGGAGGTGGACGTGGTGCACTTTCCCGCGAGGCGGACTCCGATAGAGGTCGCGCGGAAGCTCCTGCAGAACAGGGAGGCCTCCTTGGTAGACGTGGCGAGGGCGGCGCTAGTCGCGGCGGTAGGCCCCGAGGAGGTCGACGAGAGGTCTGGAACGGTGGAGAGATTCCTGAGCGAGTTGTCGGAGCTCAAATTCGCAGAGAGGCCGCATTTCATGCTGACGATGGACGAGCAGACTGCCATCGAGCTGATAATCAAGGGAGAATGAAACTACACTTAGGGTATGTTTATTGAATGCGGCAGGTGATTCCTGAATGCGGGCAAGCTCTTCCAACGGGTGTTGATTTCAGAGTACCTTATTGTAGGACATGGTGTAGGAAGTGTAAATATGAGCAAAAGTTTATTCCAAGGAAGGGTTGATCAAGTGCAATCAAGAGGTTGTGGCAATGGCCAAGTTTCCTTGGGTGCCCTCGGCAAGAAGGAGTCAAGACGTAAGTGCATCTTTCTAGTTTAGGTACAGTGGGAGTGTGCGAGTCTATCATTCTTAGAAGCACAAGAGATGTGGTGAAAGAAGTGATGCGCAGCTAGAGATGAGAGTGAGCAAGACATCCAATCTAATGAATACTGGGCAAGTGAGCAAGCAAGCCATGTCCGGTCCCGAAAGGCAGGCCGGTGCCAGTCGCCTAACGTATCAAAATTCATGGCATCATGAGTGTCTCAGTTAAGAATATCCCGGACCTCGTCATCGCACATGGCCTGGAGCTGTGCGCGTTTGGATGTTCTGAACTTCTTGTTGGGACAGGTTTCCCTCACCGTCTTTACAATAGCGCGAGGGCACTCGTTAATGGCCACCTGGCGGCACTGCTTCTTGTAGTTTGGATGACGAGCCCCCGCATGCTCGGCATCGAAGCTTGCAGAGAACGACGGCTCGCAGAACTCGCGGTAGACAATCTGCTCAGCTGCAGCAATTGCCAAAGCCTCACACTGCTCAGATGTATCGTTGAGGCATTCCTTTTCATACTGCCTGACCTTTTTTTCTATGCCTCTGTTGGCGCAGTTGTTGTATGTCTTGTCCCGCCAGCTCCCAGACGTTCGAGGGAACCGACGGTTGGCCATACGCTTTGCATCTTCCTCCAAGTCCCATATGAGGTCACAGTTCTCATAAAAGTCTCGTTTCCACATTCGTCGTACTGCTCTCTGCCCTGCACGTTGGCCTCTCGAGCAGGCTCCCGCTTCCACTGTGCTGGTACTCACCATGGCAACCAGCACCAATGTAGCCAGAATGATCCTGTTCATCATACTGTTTGTTGGTGTATTTTTCAATCAATTCGATGGAAATGTCTCCAGGTGTGGCAATCGCATTAACAAGAAGTTGTTAGAACATTTTATGAGCAAACCCCTACAGTTGCATGTTCAAAAGCATTCCCACATTTCACATCGATGCAATCATGTCCATTGCAAGTAACCCTGCTCCCAGCAAGAGAAGATACACTGTACATTGTGGGACAGCTCTAGAAAAAGAAGACTGCGTGAGATGAGTCTACTGAGCAACAGTGTGGTCTCTTTTATTCCTCTGTTGCCTGAAGCAATATATGAATCTATGGTACCTCAAAATCCACGCGCCTGAACGAGAACGCCTGGAACATGCCTTGAGTTGTTCCTGTCTCTGGGAATAAAGCTGGCTTCTCTACGGATGAGTTGCAGAGGACATATGCATTAACTGATTTTTTGGTACCTCTGCCTTATGATATTATTTGCAGAAGATAGGATGACGATGCAAGCTGAACCAACATTCTGAGTTCAGAACCAGAGAAATAATGTGCAAAGAATTGTCTATGATCATGCATGTAGTGCAACAGGGTAGATTGAAGAGATGCAACTATTATGTAAACATGCTGGACTTGACCATAGACTTGATCCTGCAGTATGCTTGGATCGCTTTATTAGGTAGGAGAGGATGATGATCATGGCCAACATTCTAATAAAACAATCAAACGAGCAAAGACAAAGGGGAGCAAGCAGACGCTATCCACTGCGGCGGCCCAGCATGATGGTAAGCTGAACCAGCACTCAGAACTCAGAAGCAGGAAAACATGGTGCAAAGAAGTATCAATAATTATGCCTGCAGTGCAACAGGGTGGATTCGAGAGTTGAAACTACTCTGTAAATGAACTAGATCCTGCAGTATTGTATGCTGGGATCAATAATTTATTAGTTAGGAGAGGAGGGTAATTGTGGCCAACATTCTAACAAACATCAAACAAGCAAAGGCAAAGGGGAGCAAGCAAATACTATCCAACAACATAAGCCCAGCATGTTGAAAGTCTAGTGTCTCAGGTTTTGGTTGTCATGGTGGCCATGACTATGGCGACCGTGACCTCCGCGATGACCCCCAACGGCGTCCATGATGGCCACCATGGCCCCAGTGGCGACCGTGGTGACCACGATGCCTCCAGTTGCGCCCATGATGGCCAGGAGGGTCATGGTGATCACCATCATTGTCATCATCCGAGTCAAATCCAAGCATGTCATTCACTTCATCTTCACATAATTCTTGCAACTCCACGCGCCTGGTGGTTGTGAACCGTTTCTTGGGGCATGTGTCTCTGACCGTTCTGACGATGGCCCTAGGGCACTCGTTGGTCGCAACCTGGCGACACTGCTTCTTGTAGTTTGGAGTACTAGGCGCCTTCGCGTACATCGCACCATATGCTTCCATCTCGTATTCAGGTTGACAGAACTCACGGTAGACAATCTGCTCAGCTGCAGCCTCTGCCACATCTTCGCACTGACGAGATGAAACATCAAGGCATTCCTCTTCGTATTTCTCGACCATCTTCTCGATACCATCCTGTGCACAATTGTTGTAGGTCTTGTCCCTCCAGCTCGTGCGTGTTGTTCGGGGAAACCTGCGGTTCGCCATCCCTTTTGCAACGTTCTCTAACTCCCAAACTGAGTCGCAGTCCTCGTCAAACTCTCGCTCCCACATTCGCCTCGCTGCTCTTTGTCCTGCACGTTGACCTTCCGAGCAAGCGCCTGCGTTCACTTTTTTGCCACTCATCACTGCTGCAATTACAAGTATGAACAAAATGACTTTGTCAATCATGTTTTCATTCTCTATCCTTCGTCAACTCCGATGTTTGTAATAGTACTGGAAGATATGTTCATTTTTTATGCACAGTGGAATGCATGAGCGGAAGCGCGTCCACGCGCTTCACATCGTGAACTGCAACTTCACGTCATGGCGTACCTGCTAGAGCAGA
>JALLBE010000359.1:0-17618 GCA_036939795.1 Thalassiosira mediterranea
TACAGGAAGAAAACTCCACGGTCGATAGATTCGAGTGAGTCAAGTGGTTGTTCCTTCTGATCATTTCCGTGCCCCTCTCGCCTGCTTATTTCAATACCGTCTCACAAAACGAATGGTTATCCAGAGCAAAATGAACGGCCGTAAAAGATGGGTTGCCGGGAAAGTTCACCGCAAGACATCTTCCAAGTCAAGCTTTGGTTCCACTAGCAGCCCTTCACTATTTGATGATAGACCACCTCCCTCTCCACCCACCCACCTTCCCAATGAGGATGTCACAGCAGCTACGAACATAATAGACTTTGGTAGTACCTCGACTCTGGCGACCCAACGAAGTGGTCCTGGCACGGTAGGGTCGAATTCCTCCATTGACTCTATCGTGGCAGGCCTCTCTCAAAGTCCGTCCACAACTCCTCCAAAAAAGTCTTGGGAAAGAAATTATAAGTCATTTCTTAGACGGAATGGCAAACATGATTCAAAGCCAAATGCACCTTCATTAGTTCCGCGTACACATCATACAAATCCCATCAAACCATTGCCTCAGGTCCCAAATAAACATGGGAGCGCATCGTCTCTCATTCCCAAGTCTGGCCTGCATCATGCACACATTCCAAATCATCATGAAGATTTTGGGCTAGGGTTGGCGGATGGGTTCGAGGATCATTCACAAAACAATATGTCGTCTGGAGAGTCCATATCGGCAGCCAATGGCAGTCACACAACATTGTACAATGATCGTCCCATTGTATACCCAACCTCTCCATCGAAGCACAAGGAATCCACGATAAGAGGCGGTGCATTCTTCAAACGGATGCGCGGCAAAACTAAATCCGTGGACAACCTGGACTCGACTATGAGGAGGGGTGTCGACAGGAAAAGCCCAACGACGACACCCCCAGGTAGTGCATCATCGACGCCCGTCAATAGGCAGTCTCCACTGACAAATTCTCCTGGTGGTATGACCACATTTCGTGATGGAGTCGAGAAGGCGGCCATGCTGAGCGAGTTGCTCGTGCCACCAAAACTGGCATCATCGACTTCTCTAGGGTCTTGTGCATTTCCAAGCGCCTCTTCACTAAGCTATCGTGAATCTGATTCCTTGGACCGAGCTAGACATCGTGGGCAAAATGTGTCGATTGCTCCAACAGCAAATCTATCTCAGCGATCAACTGCAGCTGCCCCAGCACCAACCATGTTTTCCAGAGTTCAATCAATGGGATCTAACTTAATCATACCCGAAGGGAAACCAGTCATCAACCACCAAGAGGAAGAGGAGCAGATCAGAGAAAAGCGAAAAGCCTTTACGGACTTTCACAACAATGGAATAGATTCGAGCAGTGCCTTCTTAGGGGATGAGTCGAGTTTGCACAGACAGTCAGAGTTTTTGCGGTCCATGGCATATCCTGCGGGGAGCGCCGGAAGCAAAGGTACGTTCATGAGCACACAAATCTACTACCGTAAAGGCCATCCTCAACTTATTTGGCTCCACACCATTTCACAGTCCATTCACGTCACACCTGCTCTGGCCCAAGTAAGCCGAGTAGCTTTGACCATCGAAGGGCCAATGTCAGCCCAAGTTCCAGCACGGGTTCCATAATTGAGCAAAAGCAGCATAACGATGATTCTGATGGGATTTTCTCACCAGAGCGGTCTTTGCGATCGCTCAAGGGTGCAGAGCATTGGACGAAAGGAGAAAGACATGCCATCATTCCAGGAGTGTTGTGCATGTGCCCAATACAAGTGTTGAACAGTATCATGACCAAAGATGAAGGATCGATAATCAGACCCTCATCGACACCACATGGTCCTCACAATGGGTATGGGATTGGCTCAATGGTATCTGAGGATGATGGTGGGGATCCTAGTGGGTGGTTCTTTGCAGACCAACATCAGCCTTCCGTTACACCAGTCAATCCGTTACTCCGAGGTAGCATGGGTAGTAAGCAGCCGTCGGTATTTGGAAAAGTCTTGCTTGGGAAGGCCACTGTTGCTCCGTTGGGAATGCGTTCTTATCTCAATGAAGTGTATGGGTGGTGCACTGGAGTGTTTGTCTTGAGACAGAACTATCTCTTCGAATACAGGGAAGGAGACAGCTTGAATGGCCTTCCATGGGGGTATGCACATTTACCTTTGGCCGAAGTTTACCCCCATAAAGATTTCACCAACGCATTGCATTTGGATTTTCTTGAAAAGCCATGCACTCAGAGTGGAAAAAGAAGTGTAAGTTGTTGCATACCTCATTTGACTCTAATTCTTCTCCCAACTCAATGCTTAATCCTTGAACCATCTTTCAGCTCCTGATAAGGGTCGAGAGTAAAAGTGAAAGAGACAGATGGGTTTCACTTCTTCAATCGGCTGCTAGAATGACACTCAATGACCTTTATGATGTTGATGAAGGTGATGGGGCAAAGGAGTATGGGCATGGGCGATATGCAGTCGTGAGGCCAGCAAAGCGTAGGGACCAGCAACTCGTGGCGGCATCTGATTCGCGACTTCCGATAACGTCAAGGTCGCGCGATTCATTGCAAAATTCATCATCTATTGACAGTTTGACTGGATCTATTCAAAATTTGAATACTCACTCAGAGGGAAAAGCAATTGAATACAACTGCGCATTGAAAATCATAGACAAAACAGAATTTTGGTCCCGCGTGAAGAAAGGTCGAGAGCGAGCAGATACACTCGTCCGAGAAGCTGCAGTCCAAACTACTTTGGCTGTCCAAGGAGTGAACACACCTGGATTTCTGCGGCTAGGCAACATTTTCGAAACTGAAGAGAAACTAGTTTTGGAGCTTGAGCTACTTGAAGGTACAGACTTATTTCAACATGTTGTTTCCCACGGTGTTCTTAGCGAGGTAGAAGCAGCACGCATCATGAGGGACTTGTTAGGTTGTCTCCAGGCTTTGGACCAAATTGGAATCGCACATCGGTACGAACACATGCGTTGCTTCTGAGCGTTGCACTGTCTCAAACTTCTTACCAGGCAAATTTTTGACAAATTCACCTTATCTCACACAACACAGTGACATAAAGCCTGCGAACATATTGATGTGTCAAAATCAGCACGGCAATGGGCCCAAGGTAAAACTTGCAGACTTCGGGATGTCATCATTCGTAGGAGTTGACAACCTTGTACGAGGAAGATGTGGCACGCCTGGTTTCGTTGCCCCTGAAATTTTGCTGACAGGTGTCAATGGTGGATATGGAAACCAAGTTGATATGTTTTCGGCTGGAGTCACACTGTACGTGATGCTCGCAGGATACGAACCATTCTATGGCGAGTCAGATGCAGAGCTCATTGAGGCAAATAGAGAGGCCAAAGTTGACTTTGCCCATGCTGATTGGGATTCAGGTACGAACACATGCGGTGCTTCTGAGCGTTGCTCTGTCTCAAACTTTTTACCAGGCAAATTATTGACAAATTCACCTTATCTCACACAACACAGTGTCTGTTGAAGGAAGAGATTTAATAGAAAGGATGCTGGTGGTGGATCCTTCGAAGAGGATTGGACCAAGCGAGGCTCTCAAACATCCTTGGATTACACGCCGCGCTCTGTCTGTGGAGAAAGATGATTGTTCTCGCCAGGCTACGCGGGGAATACATTGACCTTACTTTTAAAGGTGCATAGTAATTTGACAAATCCTTACACAGTGTGTTATACTCTGTAGCACCTTCATCATAGAAACATGGGTGCGTCAACATTCAGCTATAAAAACATCAGACCTGGCACTACATGGAAGCACCACCCTTCGTTATATCATTGCTTTCAGCTAGGTACTACTTTTGGACTGTGAAAGCTGGGTCACTTCCGCAACTGTCTTCTCTGCTGTTTGGTGTCGCTCCTTCATAGCAAAATTCTCATGATACCAAACCATTTTTTGCCACTCATTGTGGACAAATTGAGACTCTGATGGCACAAGAGTGTAAAGAAGGATAGCAATAGCAACAACGAAATGCTCTATATGCAGAATAACAAAAAGAACTTCATCACGGGAAGAAGCCTTAGGCATGTGATGACCAGTGACTTCGTCAGTCACATAGTAGTCAGGAAACCATGTTCGCATCTGTTCGCTTGTAAATGCAAACTGCCGAGGCAAAGTCATACATTAGATGCGTAAAATAATGTGAGGTGCATAGATCCAAACAACAGGTCAAAACGTACAATTAGAAGATTGGAACCTGCTGAAAGCCATGCCATCATTTTCAAACACGACTTCCACATCCCAATACCATTGCACCTAAATGGAGATGGGCGCCTAGACAAGTATGTTAACTTGAAAACATCTGACGACAAGTGGATCTGTTAGTTTCCTTTGTTGGCAATCGCCACGATAATCGCCAAGCCATGTATTATTACTTACCCGATCTGGTTTCAACTACATTGGCAACGATGGCAATGAATGCAGCCAGCGGGAATGCACTCGCAAATAGGCTTATATATCCAAACTTGTGACAGAAGTATGAGTCAAGACCACGAATGAGAAGATGAAGAAGAAATAAATGACAAGGCCTCTATTACTTTGAATCATACCTGAATGAACATCTCAATGTAGTCATCTGAAAAAGAACAAAAGGGCAGAGGGCGACCGTGGTTGAGAATGAAAGTGGCAATAAACTATGGGTCGCTGTAGTACCTCACCAAATGTATCGTATTCGTCCAAATTTGCTTCAGATACAAGGAAATTAGACGCCTTGTTGTCTGCATTCCAATCATCATCCTTCTTTGCGCGGGACGCCTTTTTATTGGAACGCCTGTTTTCATGCTTCTTTTGTATCCAAGGCACAATGCTTTCCGTGAACAGGCGACGAAATGTGTCTGGAATTCGTGCAAATCAGATCCAGTGAGATGATGAGTGAGATCAAATACACAAACAGAAATATTGTTTTCCCTCACCAACGCTGAACGCCCCAAATAGTTCGTCTCTCACTAAGCCGACGTCCCTTTCATATACAGCCTTTCGTAGAATGACAGTTGAACGGATGGCTCAATATGATCAGACAACGCATGCTACAATGAAGAACTGCGGCACACAACGCAAATAACACGACGTACCAGGTAGAACAGCACAATGTATGCATCATAAGCCTCGAATAATGCTCTCTTCAGGATCAAGCTGTTTTTATGTCCAAGTTTGGTCCTATGATTTTCCCATGCTGTCAGAGTTTCGGCTATCTTGCTGTATTGTTGGTTGATAGTCGAGATTACGATCGATCGCAGTATTCCCGGCAGAATAGCTTTCCACCACGAGTTGCAGTCAAAGATACCACCCTCTTCGGCAAGCTGCGAGAAAAGAGGGTAGTACAGGGGGTGATTTCTGTCTCCCCAGAGCTCTCTATCAGCTCGACTGATGTAACCCTGCAAATTCATGCTGATGACCATGATAAAGCCTGAACCAGCAAGAAGTGAGATGGTGATGATAGCACTGATGACATAGTTCAAAAAGCGTTTGGACTTGGGATAATGTAGTTCCATCCTCCCAGTGATATGAGACCGGCGCATCTTGCCTCTGAACTCTGCTCGTTGTCCCAAGCTACGACGGTCTTGGTCTGTTGCCGCGATGGTCCCCCACTGGTGACATAACAGAAGAGCAGAGAAATGAGAACGGTCTCAGGAATTACATCAAAAAATGACACAAAGCAACATGCTCACAGTCCAAGCCAGTTCCAACTCGCGACGTTCCCATACCCGAAGGCACACGATGGCCCAACAAAATGTCGCCAGCCCCATGAATGGAGTCAGCTGGCAGTTATCGACCGTATCTCCGCGATGCTTCCGGATCAAATAGATCGCCAGGCCCAGCATTCCCGGAAACAGCAGCCACCTCGTCATGTGGTGCATCCACGCGAAGTAGAACGCGACCTCCTCTCCGTAATAGTCCCGTATGGACTGCAGCGGCGGCGCCGAGAATGGCGAGTAGGATTCCTTCAGAATCCTTTTCTTGATGGATGAGGTCGGATTGTGGACGGGGGCGAGGACGTCGATGTACCCCATATTGCGAAGGGCATCCAGTAGAGTCGGATCTGCTTGTTTGTACTTCGACAGGCTGTCCCTGATAACATCTTTCTCTTTCTCATAGTGCAACTTCTCCGGAGCTTCGATCGCAGCCACCATCGACTCGACCAGCAGGGCACGGTCGGCTGACGTGAACAACCCGTCGGCATCGTAATCGTCGCCGTTCTTCCGATCGACGCCCACGAACGACTCCCGCGCCCCCGTCTGGAAACGCTCCATGACCGTGGGAATGTGATCGATCGGCGTCTTCCGCGGTTTGAGGAGCCTCGCGATTTCGGCCTCGTGCTCGAGCAGCTTCTGCGTCGTCGTCAGTCCCAGCACGACGCTACTGCGGCCATCATCACCGCCGGCGGCGACGACCTTGCCATTCTCGTCGTACATGCCGGCGGAGTCGGCGACGACGATCCCCCCCCGGTTGAGGGCCTCCACGACGGTCCGGATCACGTCCCGGCTCGTCCCGGGCGTGAAGCGCATCAACAGCACCGGCGTGCGGGACACGGGCGGGAGCACCATTCTTCCTCTCCCTCCCCGTCTTGATAGATGCGTTCCCCTCGCTCCTGCTCGACCGGTCTCGCCCGCTCGCCACACTGCCTACTAGAGTGGATTGTGGATTCGGAGGAGACTCAAAGAATGCGAGGGCACCGCCACCGCGCGGTCCGCGGTGATGCCAAATCCCTCCCTACGAAATATGGGGCTTCAACTTTGATAAAATACGTAGTAAAAATATACATATGAAATAGAAAATCTAATATGTCGGTATTTGGAATTTCCCGCGAGATCTTTCTATTCCCTTTTTAGACAGGTCTCAGAAGTGCCAAATAACGGACCCCTGAGGCCCGAGGAGGCTTCATTTGTCGACCCGCCGGAAGATGGCCAGACCATTTTCACATTCATCTCTGGGAACCATCCATTCGCCAGATTGTGAATTTTAATAGTACTATTGAAATAATTTTTGTATTTAATGTTATTTAATTAATGTTATTAATTTATAACTTTGGATAAGCACCTATTATTATGTAGAATCAATTCTTAGTTTTGCGTCATTCTTAATGGTCGGGCGGGCGGCGGGCGGGCGGGCAGCGGGCACTGCCACCATGGCGCCACAATGGCGATTGCGACGGCCGGCCGAGCTGCTCTCCTTACATAGGTACACACCGTCCCTACGCCATTATTTCAGCCAACGCTCATCGCCGCCGCCATGCCTCCCCAGCACGAAGCTCCCGCCGCCGGGGGCGACGATCTCCTAGCCGAGCTCCGCGCCCACAACGCCTACTTCGACTCCCTCGTCAACACCATCCCCGCCAAGCTCTACGTCCCCGGCGCCTCCGGCGACGACGCCTACCACCCCAAGTACATGAAGGGCCAGCACAAGGAGTCGAAGGAGGCGCGGCGGGCCCGCAACAAGGTCGAGAAGGGACGGAAGTACGATCCCGAGAGGGCCGAGACGACGCTGGAGACGAAGAGGAGGCTGAAGCGGGAGGCCGAGGAGAGGGACGACGACGAGGACGACGACGGCGGCGATGACGACATCGTCATGTCCGACGGGGACGGCGAGGAGGAGGGCGAGGACGACGGAGACGCTCCGCAGCCCGCTCAGAAAAAGGCGAAGAAGGCGGAATCGCAGGGCGAAGGCGAAGGCGACGGCGGGGGAGGAGGGTACGCCTCGCGCATCGAAATGCTCCGCGCCAAGCTTCACGCCAAGATGGCCGAGAAGCGCGCCGCCGCCGGCAAGACCGCCGGGGGAGACGACGTCGACGGCGACGGATCCTCGGCGGCCAACGCCGCCACCGCTCCCGCGGGCAGCGGATCCGACGCCCCGGCCCTCGTGAGCAAGCGGGCCGCCCGCCGCGCGGAGAAGAAGAGGCGGAAGGAGGCGGCCGAGCAGCGCAACAAGAAGCGGGCGGTGTCCAACGCCGAGCGGGGCGGGAATCGGGAGCAGCGGGTGGTGAAGGACCTGGGGGGCAGCACGTACAACGACCCCCTGAAGTCCTCCGCGGGGGCCGCCACGGCGGCGTCCGACCTGGAGACCATCGACTTTCAGGGATTGGCGGGCCTCAGGCCCAAGCTCGGGGGGTCGCTGGACAACAAGAGCCTGGGCGCGAAGAAGAAGAAGAGCCTGGAGAGGCTGCTGGAGGACGCCGAGAGGAAGCAGGCGAGGCTGAGGGAGCTCAAGAGGAGCGGCGACGCCGAGGACAGGGAGAAGGCGAAGAACATCGAGTGGGGCGAGGCGCTGAAGGTGGCCAGGTGAGTTTCCAGTCCATATGGAGGTGCATGTGTCATGATTTGATCCGTATAAACTGATGACGATCGATCGTACGATATCGGACACCATTGTGTACTCAGCGGGGTCAACCAGCGAAAGACGAACGATCCCAAGCTGCTCAAGCAGGCCATCAAGAAGAAGGCCAAGAAGAAGGCCGCGAGCGCCAAGGCGTGGAACGTGCGTCTCGACCAGGCGAAGGACGCGCAGGCCAAGAGGCAGGCCATACGCACGCACAACCTCGACGCCCGTAAGCAGGGCGGGGCGGTGGGCGCCAACCTCAGCTCGAAGCGTATTGTTGAACAGGAGGGCAAGGGGGATGACAAGGATGGTGGCAAGGAGGGGGGCGGGAAGGGGAAGGAAACGCGTAGGAGGCAGGGACCGCATTCCCACGTGGGCAGGAACAGGGCCGGCTTCGAGGGGAAGAAAAGCGGGTTCATCAACGGCGGTGGTGGGGGAGGCGATGGCGACGGCAAGAAGGGAAAGCAATGAGGCGTACCGGTTATATAATGGCTCTAGAGAAAATTTTGATGACTTTATGCTTAGAGTCTTTTTGGGTCGGATCCATGCAAATCTATGACAAAAATACGTATTTAGCACTTTGCCATAGATGCATGCACTTGTCGATTTGCTGGCGTGCGCAGCAGGTTTCGATCCTCACTGTGATCACGACCTTGAAGACACCTATCAACTTCTTCTGAGCATTATGCGGGATGCACTGACGCTCACAGCTACCTACGATGTGCCTCCCGGAGCTTCAAATCAAGGTGCAACTGAGCAGAGAGTACAGATCACAGTGCTTAACCGGAGCCCTTCAATGAGTGCCTCGTGATGGTTGCCATCGGTTCGTCCCAAATGCCGGTGCCGTTGTACTGGTACACATATGACCTATAAAATGTATGTCGGATGCATCCTAGTCCAGTGATAGCTGGTGCCCGCGTAACTAGGCCATGCTTCGGTGATAACAGTTGCATCACATGATCATCCGCTGAAACTTTCGCTTGATTTTGTTCTCGTTGACCTCCTTCTTTGATCTCGATGTCTGCCAGAGAGATTCCAGTGGTTTCTTCCGCCTCTTCTTCTTTTTCTTGCCTTCCCGCGGAGGCTTATATTCTTCCGTGTACCGTCGTGCTGGAGTAGAGAGGGAGCCCCAGTCGAACTCCTTTCTGTGACGTATCATGTGCTCGGGAATGTTCAGCTGTGGCTTGAAACTGTGCTTCTTCATCAACTGCCGCTTCTTCTGGCACATCCCAGATGTCGCACCACGCACATCTCTAATGGGATAAAGAGTGCAATCGCGGGAAACGTAGCCGGCGTCACCTCGTAGGGCTGTCAATACGTTGATCTCCAAACGGTTTTTAGTCTCATTTTGAAAATTTCATTTTCACTTGTACATCAACTCGCCTCAGTTTGCCACTTCCCTCGTACAAATACGCTGTGCTATCCAAGTCGATCCACCTCGTCTCAGTTTGCCTTCTGCCCTCGGCACATACACTCTGCTATCCAAGTCGATCCGTCTATCCACCGGCACCATGGCAAAGAGGGCTCAAAAGAAATGCGTCAAGTGTAAGGAGTACTATGCTCGGTGCAAGGGAGGATTATGTCAAAGATGTTATGGGGGTACAAAGAAATGCGTTCGATGTCCTGCGAATAAAAAGAAGACTGCTAATCACGCCGGTCAATTGTGCCAGACGTGTGCTATTGAGACCAATGGGCGATGTCAGAAGGATGGTTGCAAGAAGGTTGCTGTCGAAGATGGTTTCTGCAAGGTAGATCACCCTGACTACGTTCCACCTCTGAAGCAAGTATTCGATGATAATGGCAAGCGAATTATCCCCCCTTGCCCCAAATGTTCATCCGGGCGCCTAGGAAGCCAACGTGGGGGTCTCTGCTATGTCTGCGCTGAGACCCAGATATGCAAGAATGGTGATTGCACAACGACTGTAAACAAAGATGGTTACTGCACGAAATGTCACCCCGAATATGTTCCTCTCGATCAGCGGGATCGTGTGTCTGTCAACTACACAGAGGATCAGAAAGCGCTTGTCCGACGTGCGGCTGCCAAATGGGGTAAACCGAATGAAGAATTCCGTGAAGCGATCGTGGAGTGCTTCGACAGTGGCATCCAAAGTGCTGATCTCAGACGCATGTGCCGTAAGGAGCTCTACCCCAACCCCAACAAGAGTGAAAAGCAAATGCTCCAAGCCCTATACAATCAAATTGATGGAGCGAGGAAAAGCATGTCGCTATTTTATCGGATCAACGAGAAGACTGAGCAGAAACCAGTTGACCACGCGATTGCTCGTCAGAAAGTCGTCAAGATGTTCGACGTTCTTGGCATCGAATTCGACGAAGAAGAATACATCCGTGCTACTGGTAACAGACGTTAGTCGAAGAGACCGTCTTCAAAGAAACGATCAAATCCATAAAGCTCCTCCTTCTTGATGATGCCATTTTCATACCACCCAATCATCTCGGCTTGGCTGACATTTGCTCGGTCAGTGGATGTTCGATACACACTTCCCTCCGTTCGGTCGAATGACGGATAGGCCGCAAGAATTTGTTCCTTGTCCTCGGGCCTGAGGAAATAGTACTCTCCATGGCCACACGAACGGTGCTTCACCATTGTATGGATCTCTCTCTCGATCTGAGATGCCTTGTTGTCCTCCGTAACGGTCAGGGCGATATAATCAAAGCCGAGTAAAATACTTTCTGTGAAGCTACAACCGAGCCTTTTCTTCACCGTCTCTCTATTCGTGTAACCAATTTTATCGGCCAATGCACAACGGGCAAAGTTGCGTACCTCCTCATCATCGGAATCACGGAGTTTTAGGAGTGTCTCTCGTTCGCCATCGGACCAGCGCGGGGTCGCAATGTAAACATACCCACCAGACTTTGCCGTCGTACGAACATTATTTCTTTCGACAGTCGATAATTCAATCGTGAACGGAGACGAGTCTGGGAATCGACCAATCATATCGGCAACATCATCCTCACTCATGAGGAACATTTCACCATGCTGATGCCGATCGAAATAGATCGTATGCATCGCTGCTTCTGTGCAATAGTCACCGAATTTATGCGGAATACAAATCATCTCAAATTCCAAGTATGGCAGCCAAGTCCTCATTTTGAACAGTTTCCTTTTCGCTGACTTTCTATCAGTGGTCTGCCCGAGTTTTCGCGTATCACGGAGACGTATCGCCATTTTTTCATCGAGCGAAGCAATCGCATCGATGATCCTTCGTGGGATCAATGCTCTCGCAGCATAGACATGACGCTCCTTCTTCTTAGAGGCAACGGTCATCGTCTCGCGATTACTTTCTGAACCGTCGTCCTCGCTCTCGGATTCGGATTCGACCTCGTTCACGTCGAGCTCACTCTCGGTATCCACGTCGAGCACACTCTCGGTATCTTCATCGGGGGCGGCGGAGAGCTCTTCGCTTTGCGCGCCATCCTCCTTCTGCGTTCGCTCGAGATTCCGTATCTTCGCCTTCCTCGCTGCGATGTCTTTTGTCATGCGTGAATTGAAGTCGTTTTCTTTCGAGACTTTACTTTGAAGCTCTCGTTGGCGTCGACTCATTCTCTGGCCTGTGTGCACGATGGATGATCTACGTTCTTCCTCAATTCTATCTACGACGAGACTCCGCCGTTGGGCACTTCTTTCCATTCGCTCCTCGAAATGCTTCAGCACGAACCGCTTGGGAGGCCGAAAGGGGTACTTCTTTTTTGGGTCGCACTTGCATATTTCTTTGCCACCCATCATTTCATCGTATGTTTGAGCCGTGCCACAACCTGCGCAGACTTTTTTGTCGCTCCTAGAATCATAGGCAGCTTGGGCTGATGCCCGCATCAGCTTCTCCTGACGCTCCCTTTCCATCGTCTCCATTCTATCTAAAAATGGCTCACTATCGTCAGGTACAATGTCAACCTGCTTCTTTATTGCTTTTGGCTTCACATTGCTCGTTTGTTGTGGTTGGTTGTTTTCCTTGCCGTACACATGATGCTTTCTAGGCCTCGCTAGCTTTTCTAACCTTCGTTTTGAATACCTACGGGCTGGCTTGCTTGGCTCTTGGGTACTCTCGCCTTTGGCCCTCTTCTTTATTGTTTTTGTCTGGACGAATGCACAACGTGGCACGAAGGATGCTGGCTTCTTGGTTGGCAACCTCTGACTTTTTGCGCGTGCTCGAGTCTTGTTGGTCTGTGTTTGCACATCTCGGCTGTCCCTTCTTTCAGATATGTTATTGGGCACTGCCTCCACCAAACCGATATACTCATATTCGTCTTCTTCGAGTGAAGGCACTGAGCTCTCTGGTTCTTGGTCTACACCAGATCTCAATGCTTCAGCAGTCATATGTTCAGTTTGCTCGAGACATGCATCAACCTTTGAGGTAGAGCTTGTCGCCACTCCTTTTCGCTCACTAGTAAACACTTCTTGAGTCTCAGTCGAAGTGCGCTCGTCAGTGGTCTCTTTGAGTCCACCCATGTACTCCTCTATGATCTCCATTTCATGCCGCTGCAATCCATCGGACCTGCACTCATCGGTTACCTGGTTACCCTGTTCAGGCGTTTCTCCTTCATGATGACATGCGAGCTGCCCAACATTCAGTGCGGGAGTTGGTACGTCTGGTGATTGCACGTAGGATACACATTCCTCCGTATTCTCTGCTGTTTCTTGTTGAAAGTCGTCGTGCTCGCCTTCGTCATCGCGTCGGTTACTCAACTCAAGCGGCCCTTCTCTTTGTCTGTCTGTGAGTGATGGCCTCTCGCCGGCTGCGCAAGGATTTCGGGCCACATCAGTCCTACTCTGAATATCGCTGCTAGTAGTGCAACACCCTTCGTCTTCTCTTGCATCAAAGTCATCTAGTGGTGCATCACTTGGTGACCTCTCATTGCATTGACGATGGAGCGTGTCTTCCCTACTTCCACTGTGGCACTCCTGGGATGTGCTGGCAAAATCGTCGACCGAGTAGGAATCATCTGATGACTCGGTAAATGATTCTTGCCGTCGTTGTAGTGACTTGACGGGTGCGCTCCCCTCACATATTGGCGATAAACACGGCTTTTCGGAGTGACAAGCATGGTCAACGTCGAGAGAGTACGAGTCATCGTCAAATTCACTCAACGAGTACGAGTCGATGGACATTGGTCAAGAGTCCTATAAAGGAAAACGCCTATCCAGTCGGCAAACTCTACAACGAAGACCACTACGGGCCTCAAATACCGGGCCCAGGTACTATCGCAATGTATTTCAACGACGATAACGCTTCAACCATAGATTCCACAACAGACACGAACATCCCATCATTTACGCGCCCACCTTCGACCTAGAGCCCCCCGCGCTGCATTTTCTTATCAGGGGCATCTCTGTGGGCATCTCCTCTTTCACATCTACTGGCGTCTCCGTCAGAAAAGAAAAAATCTAGCTAAAGCGTAGAAAACCTACGATCATCTCGAGCATTCAACGGAGGACCTCTGAAGTATCGACACATACTATCCTGTGAGACTTTGAGTCCGCCATAGTCCGCGATCTCCACAAGAGGGCTTGAATCGCATGATGAGCTCGCAGCTGTCCGCTACGCGGGTCGTCGTGGAACGATACGAGACCGCGATGAAGCAAATTGCTTCTCTGAAACGCCAAAACCATGAACTAAAAGAAACCATACGTCGCAACGAATTGAAAGCAATGGAATTGATAGGTCATTACAAAAGTGACACAGAAGCTCAGACTACTCTGGTAACAGAACTCACTAACGAGCTTCGCGCTCGGGAAGAGCTGGAATACATGCGTAGGCAACGAAATTACCGAGACCAAGGGACATGGATCGAAGAAGACGAGCTCCAAAACAAAGAGAAGGAGTTATTGGCTATCATTTACATGTTGGAGGACGAAATCAAGGTATTGAAAGACGATCGCGTCAAACAAAAGGATGAGTTCAAGCGAAAGACCCTTCTGAATGAAGCAAATGTCAAACAGTCGTTCTTGCAGGGTATAGACACCTTTAGGAGCCAACTCTCTAACTCTGTATGCGATGAAGTCAGAGAAGCACTAGCAGACACAATAGCCGACAACGAACGTCTGACGAGTGAATTCCGCGGGTTACTGAACGAAATGGAGAGACTCCAAGCATCTCGTGATAAGAAAGATGCAAAACTGGCGAGGACAGAGAGAGAATTAGAGTTTGCGCTGTACAGAAATCTGTTGTTGGCCACACAAACAAAACAAGAAGATGCGAGCCAAAAGACTGGATACAATGTATGTGATACTCCGGTGGCTCCGAAGCTAGCAACTATTGAACATGATGACTACACGAGCACAGAAGATTCGAGTATGAAGCACAAAGCTGGTCAGAGTGATAGTCTCGAGAAATACTTTTTTCAGTGCATGAAAAACACACGCCAGGGTACCTGACTCATTTTACTGATAAAACACAAGAGGTTCTTAAACTCTGGATTCGTTGCTTACCGTTTGCTCTTTGCTATCCCCGAGCCTACCGGGGTTTGGCCATTTTTCAGAGTATTCAGAGGTCAGGTCGTAGAACACCATTCGTGTTAGTGCATCAGGTTCTATGATCAATGGTGGCTGGTGGACTATGATACAAACCTGGGTGTGACTGCCAGCGGCAGTAGGCCAGTGGAAAGTGTTGAAATCTACATACAAGCGGAGGTTGAGGTCAGAGACAAATGGTGTTTTAGCTTCTCTATGCCTCTCATGACAAAACATGAAAATCTCAGCTCACCCATGTTCATTAGAGGAATGATACCACATAATCTTACAGAGAGTGTAGAGTAGCTGATGATCCATGGGACGCTTGAGAATTGTAAGAATTGTATGCAACATGGTACTATTTGAACTACAAAATTGAATGCGATGAATCATTGTGCTAACAAGGTGGCTACCCTGACAGAGGTACCGTCAAACAGCAGTCTGACTCAGAATCAATGATGTTCCCAACAACATGCACCACGGCACAAAGATAAATTATGACTTTAGATTCGGTATACATTTATTGGCCCCATCACCCACCAATCAAATCATCACAGCCAGGTGTCTCTTTACAATAATATTTTACTAGTAGGCCCAAGTAGGCCCTTGTGGACGTCAACTGTAGTGCATGGTGATATCTGAACACACAAAAGTGCTAAACATGACACCCCAGTATGTCAATGATGAAGGCTGTCCATGATTGAGGTGCATATCACCTTTCTTGCCTTTTATATGTAGTATCAACCATAGTAGATATTCATGACCATGGTTGTTCTTTGTTAGAAATATCTAATCTAGACAAATATCCATATCCCTGCGCCTCGAAAGTCAGAGAAAATCTCTGACTTTCAACTCGGGACCAAGAAAATCTCCGACTTTCGTTTCAACTAGCTTTCCACCATGGTAAACATTTTTAAAATGTTGAAATCGAGTCCCGCGATCCCCACCACGCGTGCCATGCAAGCTCGATCAAAAGCCGAAAGCATGTCGAAAGCAAGCGTCGAGGAGTCCTCGGCCTTTCGATCAAATTGCCAGACAAAGGGATATGATCACAAAGCAAATGAATAATCACACAAGAGACAACTTGTTGGCTCTACAGGCCAAGAGGAGGACGAGAGGAGTTGAGGAAATCCATTTCACAATCTCAAGTTCAAGCCTACTGCTCTAGTGGCACATATCATCAGATGCTGAAATAGCCCCAGCCCCGGCCCCACCACAACCATGTTTGCAACAGGCTCATTCAGCTCCTATTCCTATTCATAACACAGACACAGGTGCAAATGTTGTTATAGGTAACACAGTATTGGTAATACTGGTGGTATCACATATTATACCCTGAGAAGCACCACCAGCACCAGACAGCAAAATGATAGAAAATGATGCTGAGGTTGTGCAGAGAGTTGCCTGCTGAGACTGAGAAGCACAACCAGGACAGCAAAATGATGGAGAAAATGATTCATGCATGCTACGCAGAGACCTGCCTTTGCTTGTTGTGCCTTGTGATCTTGCTTGATGGGGGGGAACATTTGAAACGATTGAAATCACGCGATCTCCCAGTCATGGCCACTTTCGTTCAACGGCATTCCTGTCATGTCTATCTCAGTCACATAGGAACTGGTATATTAGCATAAATCGTCCAAGATCTTATGAAATGACCCTTCGAATTGTGCGGATGGGAACCCAAAAGAAGCACGTAAATTTTTGTGTGCTCGATAGGTAGGTAACGTACGTAGATTGATCTTGATCGAGGGGGTTCTCATGCACCGTGCATGCACCATGACACACCATGACCATGGTCGGCCGCCGTTGTTGCTCCTCTCACCGTACCATATGGTACGCGTCCGCCCAGTCCGCCCATCACGTTGATTCTCTTCATAAAAGATCCCCATCACCTCGATCGAAGCAACACGTCGATCACCAATAGCAGCGCATAGACCATGATGGCCGAAGACACGACGGGCGGGGACGTCGAAAACCCCGCGGAGGAGGCGAAGGAGATGGCGACGACGTCGACGCCGTCGCCCGTCAAGGAGGCCGGCGGGCGCGACGCCTCGACGAAGTGGAAGGCAATCGCGCTCTGCGCATTCATCGTGGTCATCGTGGCGCTCGCCATCGGCCTGGGCACGACCCTGGGCAAGAGCGAGACCAGCGCCGCGACCGACGGCGGCGGGGGCGTCGACGCCGTGGACGGAGGTGAGTTTCAGGGCGCCACCCAACCGGCTACGACGGCGTCTACGACGACGACTGCGGCGTCCACTTCTGTGCCACCCGAGACTTACACCACGCCCGCCGCTCAACCGATCGACGAAACTGTTTCTCTCGACGATTCGTCGTCATCCTCGACATCGCCGGCAACCTACACGAACACGACGTCTGCATCAACCACTATTATATCTACTTCTACGACCGTGACGACTTCCGTTAATGATGCAACTACATCGACTGCACAACAACATGATCCTACAACGACATCAACATCAACATCAACATCAACGGCGTTGGTCACGACTATTCCAACCACTACTACGACAATGGCTACTACCACGACATTGGCAACTACTACATCGATGGCTACAGAAACCACAACATCTACTACCATCGCTTCCACGGAGAGTCAAGACTGCCTCGTGGGCGACATCATGTACCGGCCCAGGGATTCCATCGGGCACATTGGCTACGAATGCCTCAACTCCACGTCGTACGACGGCACCGAATCATACTGCGATCCCGAAGGCTCCGGAGAGATCGTCACGGTCGAGAAGCAGTTCACGTGTCCCGAGAGCGTGCCGTACTGCGTCCAGTGCGGCCCCCGGAAGATGGGCAAAGGGCCGCGCCCATCTTCCGGGGGCCGAGATGTTAT
>JALLBE010000360.1:0-17494 GCA_036939795.1 Thalassiosira mediterranea
ACGCCGAAGCTGCTGTCCGGGCCCGGGTCGGACGGGGTGAGCTCCGTCACCTTTTTGTACCTGCCCGTCTCCACGGCTTTCTTGAACACGTAAACCTTGTGGTATTCGTGAGATCCGACGAGGACGAAGTGTCCCAAGAATATAACTTGAGGAGAGTGGTACGACTCGGTCTGAGGCCCCTCGGGGGTGGACAAGGTCTGTAACAGTTCATATGTACCATCACTTCCTCTCTCGTACAGATAGACGACACCTCGCACACCTCGGTGCTCGTCGAACGGTGCTTTGACGGCCAACATGGTATCGCTGATAGCGACGGTGTGTCCATAGTTGCCATGGAAGAATTCAGACTGGGACTGCATGGGATAGAGCATGGGAGACGTCAGCTTTTGGACCTGGGTATAATTCCCAGTACTGTTTTTGGCATACACAAATACGCTGCCACGGCTCTCCATGTCATGCCATGCCCTGTGGATAATGGCAAGGAAGATGGACGGGTGAGTGTAAGAGATGCTTGAGTTATTTTTGTTGGACATGTGATATCTTCAACCTTACCCAACAGCTATGTAACAGCCACAGTCTAAAGCATAAAAAATGATTAGGATTGCAAGTCAATGTTAAAGTGTCGTGAATGGAGTGGTGCATGGTAAGGAAATGCCGCAACTCACCAGATATGTCAACAGATGCCCCAAAATTGGTGTGTGCAGATACATCTGGAAGCAAAGTGGTATTGTGATGCCATGATCCATAGCTATCCTTTGTCATCACGACAGCTGCCCCAGTTCCTCCCCACATCATATGTTCACCATTTACTGGATGGGGAATGGAAGACCCTCCATAGCCGGGTGCGCCAACGACGATTGTGCCTCCACCAATGGCTACGTCCCAGCCAAATTGATCCTCTTCATCGGTTTGGAACGCAGTTGGCTCCCACGCCCTGCTGCCCTTTTTGCTCAAGGTCCAGAGGGCTCCAACGCCTACACTGTTGGAGACAACTACTGCATCGGTTCCATCAAAATCCGATATTCCTCCACTGCATCAGAACAACGAAATGAGATGGTGTTAATGTTTTGACGCGGTAAGTCCACAGCGACGACAGAATATCATCAATAAGGTGATACTCACCCCATCTGGTTGTTCACTCCGTTATACACTGCGCTGACAACTACTGACTGAGTTTTCGTGTATTCGCAAGATCTATCAACGACCAATGGTATGAAACCAACGCTGGTAGAGTCACCTGCCGCAGATGAAATGGTTCCGCTGTCATTTTTCTTATTCAAAAGAGCAGCCGTCACTCCCGCCGCAGTACCAATGACCAGAAGCAGAGCGAGCAGGCTTAAGCACCTACACTTGTTTCTCGGCCACCACCCACCCATGTCGTCGCTGTTCTCGACCGCTGCCTACGTACAACATAACAAGACAACGGTATATTAGTCATCATCAAACAGCCACATACAAACTATTGAGCAAACTCTTACCACCTCAGATGTTGAATGGCCAGTTGCCACACCATCCTCCGCCTTTGCCATCTCGACACCACCTTCCACATCCCTTGACGCAACAGATGCGTTAAACTCAGCAGCGGCAGCGGCAGCAGCAGATGCAGCTTGTTTCTGTTCTTCGAGTAGTCTCTCCTGATTGATGCGTTGCTGCTCGATCCGGTCGAGCTCTTCCAGTTTCGCCGCCCTGTCGGCTTGCAATCTGTCTAGCTCAGCCTGCCTCGCCACGGCGACTCTTTCTTGTTCCTGCCTTTGGGCTTGCGTATCCTCTTCTTCGAACAACTTCTCCTGCTCTATCTTCGCAGCCTCCTCCTCTGCCGCCAATCGACGTGCCTCCTCCTCCCTCTCTCGCTCGAACGCTTCCCTGGCCTCCTTCTCTTCCCTCCGGCGCCTTTGGATATCTGTCTCCCTCGGTTCGGTCGTTGGTACAATGTTGTGGAAGCGGGGTATCTTCGGTTGAGACGTCCAATTGCTTCTGTGCGTAGGTGCCTCCCAATTCGACCCCCCGTGTTTGGGGCTTGATGTACCATTGGCAGTATCGGGCATCTTGTAGATGATGTATCGGTGGATATCGAACTGGCTTTGAGGATTGAAGAGGTAGTTACTCTGGACAGAGAGACTGGGCAAATGATTTTATTAGATCACTCCATCGCCGGGGCGGACGAGCGAGGCTGTGGCCAAATGCAAACACGCTTCCATGTGCTACCTACATTTTATCCAGTCTTGGTCTTGGAGCTGACCAGCCTGTAACCTCCATCCTGAACCAAGCTGTATTGTAACCGCTGCTGTAACCATGGTGTGTGAGGGTGAAATGAGAACGAACGGAGCATGACTCGGCTCACAGACGTCGAGAGATACCGGAGACATCGGCTGAGCATTATTTACACGTCTGGGTCGTGCTAGCTCCATCCAGCTTTGCAGTCTCTGCAGCAGTGAAGTTTCTGATTGTTTCATAGGCGACACAGGACACAGGGCGACACTCTTCGCTGCAGTGAAGTTTCCTGAGTTTTCATGCGACGCAGAGTAAACAGACGTGAAGAAGAAGTTTCTTTCTAGCTACTAGCGGCTCAATCTCAGGCAGTGAAGTTTTTACGGAGGACAACATGGAACAGTTCGCTGGCTGGTATGGTGCGACCGACGTGTGAGAAGTGAGAACGCATTTCATTCTCACTGGTAACGTAGCTGATTGGAACATAGATTGCGCTCTGGCTGGGATGTCTACCCTCGCTGCAATCAAAGCAACAACGCAATCGAGGGTTCTCGACGAACAGGTCAATTCAGATCGGCAACGTGATGTTCTTGTGCTCATCGTCTCTCATTTGCGATCACATGGATACATCGAAAGCGCAACTGCGCTCCTGAACGAGTCTCGATCGTCGGACTCCTTGGCGAGATATGAGCTCGCAGATAACATCGACTTAATGCAGGTCCTGAAGGAGTACGATGAGTACTACAAGATGAAGTTTGGCCGACAACCTGTATTCTGTCGATGCCTCAAAAACCACAGCCAAACTAATGGAGGCATCGGAAGTAGCACCGACGGAGTATCCTCGAGAAGACATACTCGAGGCAAGCGTCGGTCGCGGAGTAGCTATCATGGCAGCCAAAACCAGCGAGAGAATAGCACAGACCGCACCGTGCTTCCGCCATTAACGACCAATCATGGCTCTCCCAGTGCCGCTAAGCCTCTACACTCTCGAAAACGGAGTCTCCGAGAGGAGGATAGGGGTAGCAGTGATGTCGATCAAGTAATCACTGGGTTTTCCTTGAATTCGCCTGCCAAGAAAAGCGAGGTCACACAACCAAATGGAGTAGAGCAGCGGCTTTCATTGAAACCATTGCCTCACTTCGATGGTGATCCAGAACTGCGCTCGCTCGCCCTATCCATACGGAGAGATATCGTCCAAGAGTGCCCTCGTGTTGCGTGGAACGATATCGTGGGTTTGGACGACGCCAAGAGACTGCTGAAAGAAGCGATAATATTGCCGAGGAAGTACCCCGAGCTCTTCACCGGGCTGCGTTCCCCATGGAAAAGTGCGCTCCTCTACGGTATGCCAGGTACAGGCAAGACCTTGTTGGCAAAGGCTGTGGCTACCGAGAGTAATACTACCTTCTTCAACATATCTGCCTCATCTATCGTGAGCAAGTTTCGAGGTGATAGCGAGAAGCTTATTCGGATGTTGTTCGACCTTGCTCGGCATTATGGTAGGCTGTGCCTGAACTGTTATCTCACCACTTCTACGACCCATTGATCTTACTCGCACTTCTCGTGACTGCTAGCACCTTCTACAATATTCATCGACGAAGTAGATTCAATAATGTGCCATAGAGGAAACGGGTCGTCTGCGAACGAGGGCTCTGAACACGAAGGTTCCAGGCGAATGAAGACTGAACTACTCGTTCAAATGGATGGACTCCTGACCAACGGTAGCGACGTCTTCATCCTCGCAGCAAGCAACCTACCGTGGGACCTCGACTCTGCATTCCTCCGACGGATGGAAAAGCGGATTCTGATTCCGCTCCCGTCGAAAGAGTGCAGGAAGGATATGATACGCTCGCACCTATCAGAATTCTCTCCAGCTTTTCGAAAGGGCGAGCTGCTGGAGAAGGCTGCATCTGTTGTGGAAGGGTACAGTGGTAGTGACATCAAGGCCTTATGCAAAGAGGTTGCGATGAGACCTCTTCGCAGGATGCTGCAGCATGCAGAGGTCCTCGATGGGCCATCATCAGACCACAACAATATATCAATGCTCATGAAGAGGAATCCTATCACTGCGCAAGACTTTCAAGAGGCTATTTCAGCCGTAAATCACAGCACAAGTTCGGAGCTATACAACAAACTCAGGAAGTGGGAAGATTCGCATGGGTCCACTAGCTGAAGATGGGGTCGAAATGCTTTACCAAAAACTGACGGGTGCTACTTTATATCACGATCCTGAATATATACATGCCTGTACATACCCCCGTCTCAGATGATCCCACCCTACCTGTCAGTCCTGGGAACAGGAAGCACCATGAAGTCCCAAGCTGCGGCAACGGAATCCTCCGACAGGCCACTGGTCTTCATTGCCTGCCGTTCCATCCTCGTCATGATTGTGATGCTCTCTATGGACTGGTCCCCCTTGTATCTAGCACTGAAATGATTCAAGCATAGCTTCTTTGCGCCAATGCGTTTTGCGAGATCTCCAGCCTAGCACCGTTCGATTGAAGGGATGTGAGGAATGGGAATATAGCAAGTGGAGTGGCGGCGAAATCGAATAATACGTACCATGAATGGAGTCGAGTGGCCATGTATTTTTGCATCCCTCTCAACGAGCCTGTAATTTCCATCCTTATCTATGCCAGGCAAGAATGTGTTGGTAGCCTCGTGAACTAAGACATCGGCACCTTTGGCAAGCCCTGATAACATAAAAAGAATTGATCAGTGTATTTATTGAACAAGAGAGCAAATGCAAGTCAAAACTACGATGACGTAGAGGTAGACTGACCTTCAATTGCCCGACAATCGGCAGTATCACCGCAAATGACAACCTTCCTCCCTCTCCTGGGCGGTTCGACCACATCCTCCTGCTTCATCACCGTCCCATCCGGAAACGTGAAGCTCCCTCCCACCGGCAGCTCTTTCACCATCGCCATGACCTTCATGGGATGCCTGATGCCCGACTCCTTCAGTCCCTCCCGATTCCGCTCGATGACGGGAACGACGTCCTCCGGCCGGAGACGTCCGGGACGGTCGTGCTCCTGCACGACGTATCCCACGCACGGCACCCCGTGGGACATGGGCGCCGCGTAGACGGTCACGTCGTCCTCCGACTCCACCTCCCACATCGGCGCGCCGTCGGCGGTATCCGGGTGGTCGAACCGGGGGTATATGTCCCGCCCTCCCTCGATCTCGCCAAAATCTTTCGATGGCTGTTGGGAAGTGAGCGTATCGCACGTCATTTGTCAATTAGCGAACACCATCATCGCGGAAGAAATGTCACCGAAAACTGAGACGACTCACCTCCAAATTGATCATGGGCGCCCTGCTGATCCAGCTGACCGGGTCCGCCCCCGCCAGCCCCGTCATTCCCCAGCGCCTCTCCGTCCCCTCCGCATTCAGCTCCCTCTCCTTCCGAAGCTGGAAGTAGAACCGTCCGTTGCGCCTGTGTCCCTCCTCCCACTCGGGCGCCATGGGCACGTCCATGAGCTCGTGTACGCGGTACGGCGGGACCACCCTCGATACGCTGTACCGTATCGCCACGCGCAGCCACATCCGCAGACCCTCGGGGCCGTATATCTCGACGGGCGGGGCGTCGCGATCGCGGTCGGTTCCCATGAGGCAAAGCAACCCCGGCAGGCCGAAGGAGTGATCGCCGTGGCAGTGCGTTATGAAGATCTTGGATATCTTCCCGGGCTTGACGCTGGAGGTCTTCTGGACCGAGAGCTGGGTGGACTCGCCGCAGTCGAACAGCCACGTTCCGCTCGTGGAGCCCCCGCCGCCGGTATTCATCCCCGCCTTCTTCTTCTCGCCCCGCGACATTTTGTCTCCACGATCGCCGATGTTGCCGTTGCGCCCGCTCCTCCAATTCAGCCTCAACGCCGTGCAGCTCACGCCCCTCGTGACGCCCGGCGTGCAGCTCGCCGTGCCCACGAATACGACGTCCATGTCGCTCTGCGCGGCGCCGGCCATCATGGGATGGTGGTGATGTCGGATGTCGTTCTCGCCGATGTCCGTGGGGACGGCGTAGTTGAGCGCCGAGAGGTCGCAGTGCTCGATGTTCGAGGCGGTTATGCCCTCGATGGGCAGGTCGGAGCCCATGACGCCGCCGTCGGCGCAGGCCTCGACGATGGAATCGTGCAGGGGCGGGTATCGCTCGAGCACGTCGAGGACTATCCTGTCCTTGGGCGTGAGCACGTACTTCGACGACGTCGAATCGCCACCCTCGTCGTCGTCGTCATCTTTGTGGACTGGGATGTTGGGCATGGGCAGCGGAGGCATGCCGGTGCCCACGGGTCGCTTGCTCGCGACCCTTTTCTTCTTCGCGACCATCGCTGGCCGGGCGGGCCCATCATCCGACTCGATCGATTCGCCATCGGCCGCGCCATCGACATCGCCGCCGACCGCGCCCGCGCCATCGTCGTCGCCGTTCTGGTAGTTCCAGATGAAGTCGACGATCTGTTTCTTGAGCTTGAGGCTGGAAGCCTGCCCCTTGGGTATTTGCATGTCGTTCTCCTGGATGTACGACCTGAGCTGCTTCACCGTCATCTTCTCCAGCTCTCCGCGGGTCGAGGCGGCGGTGGCATGGGTCGGTTCCGTCATGGAAACGGACAGCGCCGGGCCGCAGTCGGCCCTCGGCTGGCGGCACCTCCCGGCCAATATGGATGGCGGAGTCGAGAAGGCGCTCGCCGCCGGAAGGCGCCGCCGGGATCCTCCGACGCCGAGATTCGAGCTATCGGCGTCAAACGAAGAAAGCATGCACGCGAGCCCCAGCGAGACGGCCAGCATCGCCTTCGCCGTCGGCACCGTCACGACGCGCTGCCGGCGACGTTGCTCCCTCCTCTTATGCCGCCTCGAGGAGGGCCGCGGGGACGGTTCCGGCGGCGACCGATCCGACGGGCGCTGCTGCCGGCCGCCCTCGTGGCCGACGGAAGCATCCACAGCGGGAGCATAAGACATCATCAACCTATCTCTAGAGCGGCAGCCGATCGTCGTCGGCGTACGAGGAGTGTTTTATGGAAGCACCATTGTGCGCTTGATGGCTCTTCTGGCGATGACGACAGAGGGAAGAAATTTGTGATGGCATTATTTCAGCGAGTGTTACACAAATCGCCAAATATGGGTGTTCTAGAGCCACACATTTTTTGTTCTGTGAAACGGGCGATGACGGACAGACACAGGGCGCTGCCGCCGCGAGATGAGAGCGACGGCGAAATCCCGACCATGGCGGTGACAAAAATTATCCGCTGAGCGAGCTGAGCAACGATGCCGAGAACGGAAGATCCCATCGTCGCGCCCAACTCGCACCTCCAGGGCGACATCCTCCGCCCGGAGGGCGACGCCGCCCTCTCCGCCCACGCCTCCAAGGGGCGGAACGCCTCCGGCCGCTCCTGGAAGCTCCGGCCACAAAAGCGCGCGTCGTCCCTCGTCACGAAGAATCGCGCGAACAACCGCTCGAAGTCGTGGGAGGCCAAGCAGACGGAAAGGTTGCTGAAGAAGGAGATCAAGAGCGCCCAGGCGGATCTGATACAGGAACGGATCGAGGAGAAGCGCGCCAAGAGGGAGAGACGATTGGAGAACGAGAGGCGGCGGGCCGAGAACGAATATAATAACGCCAAGAGGTCGATGCAGACGCTGAACTTGAAGAGGTTGGGAAATACGATGAAGGCGATGAACAAGAAGCAGCTGAGACAGATCAAGAAGACGAGGATGAACACGAAGACGGGGGTGGTGGAGTTCGTGGGTGCTTACGAGAAGTAAGGTGGTTATTTTGCATTGCAGCTTTGGGTCGGTGGCTATCTTTGATTTGTGAATGATTGTGGCCATGATAATTTGGGTGCATTGGAGCCAAAAAATTCAGAGTGAATTATATGGCTGTGGCTTTTGCAAGATGGGGCAGATTAGTAGAGAGGGGGGTCGAAAGGTTGCTGGCTCGTCTTATAATAGGACACCGATCAACAGTGCTGCTCCTGGTCGAGGAGTGCGGTGGGTGTTACCTTAATCCAAGCCAGATACCTCTCAGTCAATTCCAGAACGGGACAATATTATTTGGTCAATGTCCAGCCACTCTTCATGATACACAAAGCTAGATAGAGCACAAAACAACATAAATGCATGTGTTACACAAAGTGTTGACTTGAAGCCAGCCATCTCCTGGAGCAACTGCGCGAAGAGTAAATTGATATTGGATGACTACTGCTCTGATCTCAAATTGCTCTGATCTCAAATTGTAGGATGGATTTGACTCTGTTGGGTGTCCACACAGCCTTTTGAAATAACATCTTGCACCACGGCATTGCTAACTGTGCTCTAGATCAATCGACCGACTATGTAGAGGCATTGAGTACTGGGATGATACATGTCATCTCTGCATGTGTTTGTATGTTTGGGATATTATTTCATAACCCCCCATGAGGATGTGAATGGTAGGTTCATGTCCGAAGTAAGGAAAGTATCACCTCTGTCCATGTGACCTTGACTGAAGAGTATTTGAAATTAGAGGTAATATGTCTTCGTCATAAGTACCCAGATGTGTCAATCGCATCCTTTTCTGAAGAAAAAATGAACCCATATTAATGTGACTGTGTCATGAACAGAGGAGTTCTATTTCTAGCTTTTCTATTACCTATTATCATCTCTATTTTAGATCGATGCAAAACTCGGGGCATCGATCTCTTTAGTAGCTATATATCCAATTTTGCGCTAAAGAGAGCGCTTTCTTACTTAAACGATCTGTGCCAAAGGGCAGCTTCTGCTGAAATATTTCCAGTCCTGCAATATCGCACGCTTTGATTGATTTCATCGCATCATGAAATCGCATATGGGTGAGTATCGTATGAAATTGATTGGCAACACCAAAATAATGTCGCTGGGTTGTAAGTCTCACCTAATTCTCTGGCACGCCTTCTATCATCGTCAGTGTGACCATGGAGCTCATTTGAAACCGCCGCCCTAAGTACTGCAAGCATGAATTCTTGCTTCTCTTCAAAATCTTCTGCATTCAGGGACTCATGGTTGAGGCCCAAATCTTCTGATTTGGATACTATCCCTCTGTACAATTCCATAATCTTCTCATTGAGTGCCGCCCGAACCCCATGATCGCTAGTGCTCCCAAGCTCACTTGCATAAACAGTCAGCAAAAGCTCAACATCTGACACCTTTGGCACGAATGGTGCAAAATCCTTCTTCAGGGGTGTCACGGCTCTACGCCATATGAAATCAGCTTTGTCTGATCTTCGGGCCCTCCGCGCTGCCCTCAATGCCTCCCTCCAAGAACTGCGATTCGGCTCTATCCCATCCGCGTCCATTCGCCGCAGCACGTCCTGTGCCTTTTCTATGTCACCATTCAGCGCACAGGCACGAAGGAGCGAATTGTAGCAAGCGACATCAGGAGTTGCTCCAGCATTTCGCATCTCTTGGAATACAAGAAATACTTTGAGGAGCATGTCATCACTGCCATCATGAACAAGGCAGCGCATCAGCTCAGTGTATAGGACGATTGATTCAGATGATACCTCTCCAGCATCTACTGCAAACTTGTCAATCAGCTGAACCTGTAAACCATCCTTCCTCACGAAACTAGCATTTTCCCTTTCCGCTAATGTCAGAGCTACCCCCATCAAACTGGTATACATGACCTCTCCAGGAGCAAGGCCCTCTTTTTTCATGTACTGTAGCACCTCAAGGGTTTCTGTCATCCGGATAGGGTTTGCCTTTAAAAGGCAATCAGAGAGGCATCCACAAGTAACAGAATTCGGACTCACACCAACCTTTTGCATTGTGCGGAAAAGTCGTATTGCCGTGTCCACCCTACCAGTCTTGCCACAGGCGTTGATGGCTGCTGTCCATGCTCCCACCTCATTTCCCAGTGCAGGTTGGTGGTACATAGGCACACCTTCTACCATCGAGGTCAGGCCTGCCTTCGACTTTTGTTTCAGCATGATTCGCAGCCCATTCAGTGCCAGATCATTGCGCCGACACCTGCTGCATACATCAATGAGAGCACTATATGTGACTCCATTTGGAGTTATGCCCTCGTTGATCATCCGGTTTAGCAAAGCGAACGCCATGTCCGGATCCTTTTCGCCCCCGCTTCTTGGATCTCTGGCCTCTTTATCATTTTTCTTCTTTCTCGCCACGGTTGATATGAGAGTTGTATAAGTTCGCGCATCTGGCCGGAGGCTTTCATCTCCTGACACATGGACGTGACTGCACATTAGCTCTGGAACTTCGAGCGCCGCGCCTAACTCTCCAGCCACCTTGCAAGCATCGGCAAGAGTGTTGTAAGTGACAACGGTGGGGGGACAAAGAGGTATACCTTCGTGGGATGTCGCCCCAGGGATTCCAAGCATCGCGTTCAGTATGGAGCGGGCAGCCACATGATCACCAAGTTTTGCATATGCGTTCATAAGAGTGTTGCAAAAGATCACATCCGGAATGATGACATCTTCCTCCCTCTCAACGCTTTCTAATTCTGATCGGTCCATCTGCAACTTGGTGACACGACTGTCCCTCCGCCTCCTAGACATCACGTTAGAGTAGAAGTCCGGCTGGTTGCGCATCAGGTTCCAAAGCCGCAGTGCCACTCTGGGCTTGCCAAGGCTAACAGCTCTAGACATGAGCGTCGAGTACGTGACCAGAGTGGGCTTGGGTGGGTCCAGGACCAAGTCAATCGAATGCATCATGGGGTGGGTTTGTTCGTGGTGACCAGACATTCCATAATCTGGTGACGCCAAGCTGAACATTGAAGCGGATTTTTTCATCTGCATGAATAGCCTCAGCGCTCGTCGGAAGTCTCCTGTGTCCCCAAACGTTGCCAGAGCTAGTGGAACATGAGAGAAAGAACAAATCAGTACCTACATGAGCGGAGGTCGCGGCTAAAAGTCGATCGAGGTTGCAGTTGGGAAATCAACCATTCTCACCTGCATTGCACTGACGCACAGATGGAAACAGCTTCGAAGCCGGCATCTCGTCACGCGCCCCTCGTCCCATCTTGTCGACGGCGTCGAGCAGCAGCTTCTCGACGAGCTGAGCCTCTCGCATCCTGAACTTCATGGCACGCGTCCCATGGTTGCGATCGTCGCCGCCGCCCCTGCCGGGTTTGGCACTGAGAACAACGGCGGCATTATTCTCGTGGATTCTCGTCCCAAGCGGAGACGCGAAGACACGACGCCGGCTGAGTCGTTTGACGTCATGGCCGTGGAATCGATGGCGGGCGACGAAGCACTGCGGGCTGTGGCGAATCCTACGGCTATCGACCTCCGACGCCAGCAGCGACCATACTAAGCAGGAGAGAAGCCGCACTGTCGACGGCATGATCGAGCCCTATTGATCACAGATTTATGGCTTCAGTGCCCCACGGACCAAGGCCACGGACCGGGGCGGGGGCCGGGGGCGGGAGAGATTCGCGGCGATGACGAAAGGACGGAAATAGCACAGAGCAAATACGTTTGAATAATAACATCTAAATAATAAAATAAATTTCATAAAAATATTATTAAATATCATTATATAAATAATAATAATTTTATATATTCATATAAATTACCTAGTTAAATGTTTCAAATGACTTAGTGCTAAACTTGATGGCCCAAACCCCAAACCACAAAGCCGTCAGTTCCATCTTCTGTTCACGTGAGTGTGAATGAATATTGTCAGAAGAAATACTAAGTCACGCGAAGTCACATATTTCACGTGAACTATTTGGCGCGCCGTATCCTACAATCTTTGTTTCATCGTGGTGCCACGCACACATACCATAAAATATGATATCGTACCTGCCCAATGCCCAACACCTACCCCATCAGCGGCTCCATAGTTACAGGGAAGTGGTCGCTCATACCCCAATAAGGAGAAGGGGGCACGTTCAACGATGGCAGCGAGAAGCCTATCGGGATGCGGTGAGATCGACGCCGCAAAGCAACGCCTCGCAGTGGCGAGAAAATGGGAATCGTCTGCCTTGGAAAGTCGTGAGGCCGCGAGGGCGAATCTGAACAAAGCGCAGAAGCAGCTGGATGACGCTAAGGACCAGTTCAAGAAGGCGAAGGAGCAGTTCGAAAACGCATCGTACCATCGGCGTAGCGCCCGGACGGCTGTGAAGGAGGCGGAGAAGTACATGCAGGGAATCGAGGAAAAGTGGGAAGTGATCGATGTCGACGGCGGATCGCCAGAGAGGCCCAGATCGAAAGGCAAGAGACAGAACCAAGGAGGTGAAGATGGGGAACGCGAGGCTAAGCGAACACGTTCCAGCGCACCGTCTCCTTCGCCGTCGCCCACGGAAAGTAGCATTGAGACGGGCTCGATTGAGTTTGAGGTTGACGTTCCACCTGGGTTATTGAATATCCACGTCGACAATGACAGCGAGGGACTCTTAGTAAGAAGGGTTCGTGCTGAAAGCTCGTTACGCGGCAAGTTACAGCGGGGTGATAGAATCTTGGAGCTTAATGGGCATGGCACCGGTGAGTCATCCTTCAAACAGAGTTTTAAACACAACCTCTTTTCTCTTTTCTGACATGGAATCCATTCCAACACAGATCACATGAGCCCTGAAACCTTCTGCGCATGCACCAGACAGAGAGTGGACTATTGGCGAAGAATAAATTTTCGTAGGAATACGCATTGTAACTAAACTGTTAACGCCCTTTGGTATCTACTGGGTAATGCACTGCACCCATATCAAAATGGCTATCTTCCTTTATAAAAACGACTTAATCAATAATAGCTGATAATTGACTTGCCACTCTATTTGCAATTGTGTTGCTTCACGCCACACGCTCCTATGCATAGACAATGGAAATGAAAATGCAACTTTCCTCTATTTCAAACTCTGGCACAATGATGCATCGTGATAATGAATCGACTAAATTTAATCAATTCGTTCGAACCAGATCCTTCCTCTCTAGAGTGTAATGCAACTATGTATTGCGCGTGGATAGCCTCGTCGATTCCAAGCATCAACTAGAGTTGCTTTCTTTGTCTTTGCACGAACCTTCCTCACCGATGCCGAGGTCAATCAAGCTCCGCACGTCCAAGTGGCCGCAGTCCAGCTCCGTCCGAGGCACGACCATGTCCGCGGCCGATGCCGCCGCCGCCGCCTTCGATCCGTCGTCGTTCGCGCCATCCTCCTCGCCCGCCGCCGCCGCGAGCAACCTCGATGTGACCTCGCCCATGTGCTGCCCCCTCGTCCCGCTCCCGCGCCCGCTCCCGCTCCCGCGCCCGCTCCCGCGCCCGCTCCCGCGCCCGCTCCCGCGCCCGCTCCCGCGCCCGCCGCCGCCGCCGCCGGCCTTCGACCTGTCGTCCCGCAGGCGCCGCTTCTTCCGCAGGGCGGCCTCGTACTGCATGCCCTTGCCCGTGCGACGGCGGAGCAGCTCCATCGCCGATCGGGCGAGGGCGTCGGACGACACGACCCCGCCGCGATTCGGGCCATTCTCGCATTCGTCGCAATCGGCCGGATCGTCCCCTCCGGCGGCGACCCCCCGTTCGATCCACCGTCCGAGGCCCACGAGGCGTCCGTGCGCGAGGTACAGGTACGCCTGCGCGGCCCCGAGCCTCCCGATGCCCTGGGCCTCGCGCGCCGCCCGGAGAAGGTCGTCGGATTCGGAGATTGCCTCGTCGATCGGGTCCGGAAGGGTCGGGGGCGGCGGAGGCGAAGAAGCGGCGGGTGGCGGCGGGAGCGAGGAGGCGGAGGAGGGATCGTGGAACGGGGAAATCTCGGCGGGACGGACCGAGGCGGGGGCGGCGGCGGAGGCGGCGTTCTTTCGAGGGCGGCCCCTCTTCTTCTTGGGGTTCGTCGGTCTCTTTCGAGTACGTCCGGCCTCGGCGGAAGGAGGCAGAGGAGGCGGAGGAGGTGGTAGGGCGAGCGGCTCGTGGGGCGGCGTCGAGGCCCGGCGGAGGTCGCCGGCGCCAGCTGCCTCGAGGATGCTCGATGGGGCGGGGACGGTCATCGTGTTGCGGCGCGACTTCGCGGGCTTTGCGGCGGATGGAAGAGGCTGTCTACCGGCTACCGGGAGATGTTCGAGGTGAAAAAGTGAGATATTCGTCTTCGTGGCGGCTGGCGGCGAGCGGCGAGCGGCGACGCGCGCCTTGCATCACTCTTGCATGTCCGTCGCGTCGCGAGTGTATGGTAGCGCCGGAGAGCCATTCTGGTGACACATACTTTGATTTAGGGTACGATTCGGCCTTACTTTTGCCGACGAACATTTTGTCCGTTCTTTTGTTGCATAAATTTGGCGCACCCGAAATAAAAGGCTTTATCAATTCTATACGAAGTTGTTTTTCTGTACACACTGCTCGACAAAAGCGAGAATACGCAAAGGGCAGTAATTCATTAGTCCTTTCATGCTCAAATTTTGGCGCGGCAAGGAAAGCTAGCTATCAGTAGCTGCTCAAGCATGCTGGCTGGAGGCATTTTGGATTTTGGACGTCGCCCGCGCGCAATCATGTCGTGGACACCTAATTCCCGCTAATAAATGTATTAGTTCCAGAGTAGTATGTACTTTCTCATTAGTCCTATGTATGTATATGGATGGCTGCAAATCCTGCGGCCACCATTCGTCGGCAACTCTCCTTGCCATCACCGACCAGAGGCGACCGCGACCGCAACGATAACGCATACCATATCGTACAATCCACCCCAACCTTGCCCAAACCGATCGGCCGAATCATCTCCCACACCTAAACCCGGGAAAAATACAATGGCCACCGCGACCTCCGCCCGCGTCACCCTCTTCGAGGACATCTTCGAGATCACCGCCCTCAACCCCGAGGGCAAGAAGTTCGAACGGGTCAACCGCCTCGCGGCCACCGGCACGACCTTCGAGTGCGATCTCCTCCTCGACTACAACTGCCAGATATACAGCCTCCTCGAGGGCGAGAAAATGACCCTCGTCCTCGCGTCGACGCTCAACCTCGACGGCAGCCCCGACGACCACACGAGCTACAATCCCGCCACGACGTACCAGAGCGAGCCGACGCTGGCGGACAATTACGAATACGTCATGCACGGGCGGGTGTTCGACGTGTCCTACGAGAAGGACGGGGTGGTGGTGATCGCCATCAGTTTCGGGGGACTGCTGTGTCGTCTGACGGGGGACCAGAGGCATCTGAGCAGCATCCTGCCGGACATGCGGTTATATATTTTGGTGAAGAAGGATTAGGGCACATTTGCGAGTGGGGCCGAAATGATGGCCAGTGTCAGAAAGATGAATTGGTCCATGTTTGTGATGCAGGAAATTAGGGGCGACATGAGTTGGAAGCTAGGGGGAATAGAATGGATGATAGCAATCTTTCACAAGGGAATGGAATGGGGGACATGGAACTGAACTCTCAGGTTTGTATTTGAGATGCCTTTGCATCAGCGACAGATCAAAATAAGGGAATGCCAATACGCCGCTGCCGAGTATCTGGTGCTGAGGGGCACGCGCTGGCACAAAACAGTGACGGAAAAGGGAAGTTGAGAAATGAGAACAATCAATGAAACTTAGATTTATATGTTCATGAAATCTGAAATCGATCAATTGAATGGCCTACTCTCTGGCATACTCTCAGATATTAGGATTTAATTACTTCACAGTGAATTATCTTCAGGTGAGGAGATCATTTCCTCCGCCTTTGCTCTCATTACTTCAAGAGAAATTGGGGAACTCTTTTGATCTGTGTATTACAACATATTCTTTCATGGACCGTTTCTTTCTTGGATGATGGTGTTCAAACACCAGCGATGATAATTGATTTTTCTCAACAAGCCCAGGAATCTCGGACTCAATTACCAATGACTCCGCAATGAACTATCTTTGGGGGGCCAACTCTTTGCCTTGCCATTGCTCTCATCACTTCCAGAGCAGTTGGAGAGGTCTGTTCGCCATTGCCATCATTCTTCTGGCCAGTTGTTTTGCCCCCAAAGCTTCCATCTGCATCGCAATCTAAATATCCCACAACTGCACTGTTCGACAGTAGACTATCCCCCCATTCCCTCGGCGACTCACTCACTCTTACAATGGAGAATTTCGAGGTTCCAGCTCCAGGCCCCCGAATGGGTACCGTCAGCAAAATGGCCGCCTCCTGCCCAGCATTTTGAAGTATATCCACAATCTCGTCGTATTGTTGGCCATAGTACACCCCCCCTGAACAGCTATGGGAAACTTCCTTCAACCTTTCTGGGTCCGAAAATGGTTCGTCCCACGACGTCTGTACTCCCGACGCCAGAGTCGCTTGAATCCCGTTCCTGCCGTGCCCTTCACATACATGACCCCATCTGTAGCGGAATGATCCGTCGTCTATAGTGGCTGGCGAATATTGGAACATGCATCCTTCATACGTTGACTTGGCGTCAACGGATCTACGTAGCCCGGAAGCCAAGCTGATCAAGTTGGTGATGTGAAGAGGCAAGTAATTCGGATGCGTTTGGGGCGTAAGGTGAAAGGTGAGTCGACCGAGGGGGATCTCCTCGGCTGGAGTTGGGATCGCAATATCGAAATAAACTTGGACTTCATCCGTATCGGTATCGACTCTCGAACTTGCGAGCCCGGTCAAAGAGTGAAGCTTTGTCCTGCCCCGAAAGAGTGGTTGCGATTGAAAGGAGTAGGATGATTGCACGAAACCCAGGGCACAGAGGATGGCAAACAGAAAAGATGCAGGGCGCCAGCATGGCGGCGGCATTGAGTGATTTGGGCTCATCTGCGGTTACTCAAATATCCAGTGCCTCGATCGTCCGCTGGCGGATCTGTCTCGTGTCTCTCACGTCTCGTGTCTCGGGTACCTGACGACAGCGCTCCGCCTCGAGCTCGACGGTCGAGCACCGAAGGAGGTAGGAGGACCTCGATCGAATACCTCTGTTTTCGGTCTTCGTGCAATGCAGCGCGCGTCGTGCCCTCCGTCAAGGCTCCGTGCACAGCTCCAGAGAGTTGCGAGTTGTGAGAGCAGGAAACTGGCAGGAAAGATCTAGAGATCTATGGCTTCAACATAAGGCATAAGCAAAAATTTATAAGACATGTGGACTAAAATCGAAGGACAAATAATAAAATTTGTAGCAATACCTACATGTCTTTTCACACGTGGAAGTGCTTATTGATGCAATAAAAACATATGGTAAGAAAAATTGTGACGCAGCAGCTGCAAGCTTCGCAATCAAAGAAGTGAGGGCACGAAGAAGAGAGAGAAGAGAGAGAGGAGTGAGAAGGGAGAGAAAATAGAGAGAGGAGTGAGAGAATAGAGAGAAGAGAGCAAAAACAAACAAAAACAAATAAAACGTGTCCCTGTCGGCATGGCGGGAAGAGGATACTAGGATCCTCTGTATGTA
>JALLBE010000361.1:0-18538 GCA_036939795.1 Thalassiosira mediterranea
ATCTTCTCCATTGCTCAGGCAATTGCGTGCGCTGAGGCTGGGTGCACTCTCATTTCCCCCTTCGTTGGACGTATCATGGACTGGTACAAGAAGGCTGATGGTGTTGATGGGTATGCTCCAGCTGAGGATCCAGGAGTCAAGTCTGTGACTGCAATCTTCAACTACTTCAAAAAGTACGACCACGGCACGATTGTGATGGGAGCTTCTTTTAGGAATACGGAGGAGATTTGCGAGCTCGCTGGTTGTGACCGGCTGACTATTTCTCCCCAGTTGCTTGATAAACTTTCAAGTGCCACCGGTGACCTGCCTCAAAAGCTTGACGCTGCGAAGGCAAAGGAAATGGACATCCCGAAGATTGATGTGACGGAGAACACTTTCAGGTGGATGATGAATGAGGATGGAATGGCAACAGAGAAGCTAGCCGAGGGCATTCGCGGCTTTGCAAAAGACATTGTCAAGCTTGAGGAAGTTGTACAGGAGAAAATCAGCTCTTCCAACAAGAGACGCAAAACCTCGCAGGCGACTCATGTTGAGCTGCGCCTGGAGACGATGCCACGACTACATACGATGCCTATTCATCGCGCAATCATTCGTCGCACATGGTAAAATAGTAATGTTTTGCCTCAATCTATGTTATTGCAGATACCACATCCTTTATTCAAAAATATCGAATGTGTATATTTATCAAGAAGTTGTTGTACGAAAACATCAATGATCCTGGCAGCTGTGAATCGATAACGTCGAAACTGGGTCAGAAAGCAATATGATCTAAATCAAGTGTAGGCGTTCGCAATGTAAGTTGTTCAAGGGGTTCTCATGGTCTCTTTTGTGTGCGCTGCGTCGAGTTCCAATCAGATATCGTACCTATCATCTGATGTCATCAGTATATGTTATAATATATTAACATAGTGAAGGGTTTCATTTGATACCATCGCTCTGACTGAAGTTGCTGTCTCTCCAGCTATTAGAGGCATTCCGCCGCTATAAAAATGTAAGCCAACAACTCATGTTGTTCATGGTACACAAATAGTTATGATGATGGATGTTAACTGCATTCCATCTCGCCTCTAGACTCTAGACAGATCTGAATCTCAGCCCCATGGTTTGACCAGGTTTGACCTAATCAACATCGATCTATCTGCTGCAACGCGCTTTTGTCTTTCTTTTCATTGTTCACTGCTATGATCTCCTTTTTGTCGTGAAATCTCCTGCATACCCAGAAATCCACACCCTGCACATTCGCCAGAGAACTATCAACGTTCCATTTGGATAAATCCGGGGGCTTCTTTCTCGCGCTCTTTGATCTCGTGATAGACCCGGGCAGTCATGCATCCGCTCACACAGCAGAAGGTGACGTAGGCAACGGCATTGATGATACTCACAACAGCATCATCCCCATCAAAATCGATGCACATGTTGAGGCATGACGCAAAGAATGCAAGACATTGCAGGCAGTTGACGCAACGAATGATGCGCACGTCATCTGAGTCGAGTCCGAGCCTGTACCGCTGAATGATCACAGCCTGGGAAGCACTCACGGCAGCGCCAGGGAGGAAACATCCTTCGAGGCACATGCATACCTGTGGGCATGATTCTTCTCCCATTTGCCCAGGCTGGATGGAATAAAAATATTGTCAGGCGCGGCGCATAAAAGACGATGAACGGTGTACAAAGAAGAATAGATGGGTGCTCACAAAGCAAATAAATCTCTAGAAATCACTCACCTGAATGCAGCAACAACCCCCCATGATGCCCTGGCAACATTTGTAGTTGCTCCATCCGCTTCCCGGCTCCACGTGATTCAGGGCCTGGTAACGAAGTTTGTACTGCGCACAGGGGTAGCATGACATGGCGCCAATCCAGCAGCAGGGCTCTGCGCAAGGGGCGCCGCATAGTTTCACCTTAAATGTCTGCTCATTGTCGGCGTATTGTCCCCTATCGACAAGGAAGGAGAGATCATGAGACACCGGAAAAAAATAGACGAAGAAGAGCATAACAATTGAGGAACGATCGAGGTAGCTCCGTCATTTTTCGCCGTTTGCCGCGATCGTCCATGTACATAGCTTGTACTTCCACCGCGACGAACACTCACCATAAGTCGCCATACTTTCCTTTCCTCTCGTCGGGGCTCAGCTTATCGCCGGAAAAACAGAATAGGCACGACATGATGTGATAATCTGTGATAATGATGCTGTCGAAATGGTTTCGGGTCAATGGAATTCAGCCAACGCGGGCGGTCTATTGTTCCTCTGTTGCTCGCTCTTGGCTCCCGCTCCCCACTCCCCTTCGTGGATGCTGATATGCTGATCTGTCGTCTCGTCACCGTCCGTCGGGTCGGCGTTCGGCGTTCGGCGTCGGGCGTCGGGGGCGTCGGGGGCGTCGGCCCTCCATCCTGGATCCTCTCTCCGGCTCTCATCGGCCCGCCGTCGTCGGCGGGCCCGCGCGCGGCCCGCGGCCCGCCGTCGGCCTATTAATATGTAGGAATTAGTATGAATTGCGTTGAGTTGCAAGCCGAAGTGTCCCCCCGCTCCCTGCCCCGTCATCCGACGCGACACCATCACCCTTCACCCTTCACCCAAGCTTCACCGTTCACCGACCGCACCCTCATCCCTCATCCCATCTCCCATCCTCCCTTGACCTCCACCTCGCTCGTCGCTCCATCGCTCGACCATCATCGCCTCCAGGCCCTGGGAGGCCCCGGGCATCAGATGCAGCCGTCTGCGACCGATTGACCACCGATAGGATTGACCTTGCCGGACGGCGCCTATCATCATCGCATAAGCCCGACTTTCTTGCCTGATTTTCCAGAGTGGTTTCATTATTTGTCAGCGACAGAATGCCTGTCGTCTCTCTGGGATTGGTGTAAGTGCCTTTGGTGTGGTCCCTACTAGAATGGTGTGCCTCTCGTGACGACGTCGACCAACGAGCAACGTTGCGCTCCGACATCCACAATTCGACATGAATGGTCACAGCGGCATCCTCCTGAGGCGATATTTGTGCAAGCGCCTGGCGCAATACTACTCTCAGCCCGCCGATAAAGTAGTCGGCACCATTAATCCCAGTTTCGTTTCTCGGGTTGCGTTTATGGGCAATGAAGGAGGCGATGCGAAGCTTTCGACGCATGACCATCCAACGACGACCCCGCGTAGCATCAATTTTGCATCGCTCGTGAATGAGTGGCACTGGAGGCGCACGTATAGGCGAGTGTACGAAGAGCAACAGGGGATGTGGCTCACGCCGGTGGAGCTCTTCTATCCATACTACTCCAACATCTTGGCCAACTTCGTCAGCAAATCAATGTCAACGATTTTCGACAACGTAAGAAGTGATGGACACTTCGAAATTGTTGAGTTAGGAGCTGGTCGGGGTACGAATGCGAAGGCATTGCTTGATCAGCTTAGTAACAGTCATCCGGACATGTATGAGAGGCTATACCGGTACAGAATTTTCGATGCCAGTGAGACATTGCATGAATTGCAAAGAAATGTTTTGATAAAGGGGTCGAGGCATGCTGATAAAGTTGAGTTTGTCAATGTTGACATGATGGATATCGCAGAGGGGAAGTGAGTTCAGTGACATCCTACTATTCGTGATGTTATGGAACCGATTGAACGTTACCTCAACATAATTTGCCCAGCTCCAACTTCTTGACAAAGTCAGATATGCCAACAGCGGTCGTTGCATTAGAGTTACTCGACAACTTGCCTCACGACAAAATTGGCAGGTGTATGGAAAGCGGCAATTTATTGCAGGCCGAAGTTGAGCCTGTTGGTTTGACAGGTGGGGACAAATACAACTACCACAAAATAGATACTTCAAAGGAATACTGCGAGACATTTGTTCCCTTGAATGATCCGCTTCTTGAGCGCATTATGTCATTGGCATCTCCCATTTACGCGCCTTTATCGACGCAAGGGCCTCGCTGGGTCCCTACTGTTGCGTTGGGTATATTGATGAAGACGTTTGAATGCAGACCGAATTCATGCGTTGCGTTTGCTGATTTTGATTGGTTACCGCCACCAGATGTGAAAGGTTCTTTTCCCATTTGGCATGATGAAGGAGGCGAAGTACAAATGGTGGAGCCAGCAATCGGTGATCCAATAGTAACAGATATGATGGGCAATGACCACCCATGCTACCTCACCTCACCTCCAAACGAACTTTGCGACATTCTCTTCCCGACTGATTTTGGTAGACTTGCATCATGTGTCGAGCTCATACACAATTTTATTGCAGACTCGAATGATGGTGATGCTGGACAGAGACCCATGAATGTGTCGGCCGTAAAGCAAAGTGATTTTTTGCAGCAATATGGATCTGATGAGGTGGACAAAACGAAAGGATGGACTGGTTTTTCTCCACTTCTGCATGATTTTGCAAATTGCAGCGTGCTGGCTATATCGCCAGGGTTGAGATAATCTATGTACATAGGAATATCGTGCTCTAAACAGACACAAAAGTATTTCAAGGTCAATAGTAGAGAAACTAGTCTGAGGTGATCAGCCGATGTAATTCAGTGTTCCTATACAAATAGGTGCAAAGCTATTCACTCCGCTTGTTTTCCTTCTTGGAAACCACTTGAGAGATATTGCACTCCATCTAGGGCGCAATCTTCTTCATGGCAACGATTTTCCCCTGTGCAACTTCCTCGAGCTTCACTATGTCCTTTGCGAAAGCTCGGATGCCCTCAGCGAGCTTCTCCGTTGCCATTGCATCTTCATTCATCATCCACCTGAAAGTGTTCTCTGTCATATCAATCTTTGGGATGTCCAATTCCTTTGCCTTCGCAGCGTCAAGCTTTTGAGGAAGAGCATCCGTGCTGCTTGACAGTTTCTCGAGCAATTCGGGAGCAATGGTCAGGCGATCACAACCTGCCAGCTCTGAGATCTCCTCCGTATTCCTAAAAGACGCTCCCATCACAATCGTATTNAAATGAGAGTGCACCCAGCCTCAGCGCACGCAATTGCCTGAGCAATGGAGAAGATTAGGGTGAGGTTACAAGTGATACCCTCCTTCTCCAACACCTTGGCGGCTTGAATACCTTCCCACGTAGCGGCGATCTTGATTAGAATACGCTCCTTCTTCACGCCGACCTCATCATATAGTTTGATGATATCACGAGCCTTCTGGATGGTGGCCTCAGTGTCGAAGGAGAGCCTTGCGTCGACCTCCGTCGAAACGTAGCCGGGTACAATCTTCGTGATCTCGGTGCCGAAGCCAACTGCAAGCTTGTCCATCGTGACAGAGAGGTCTCCCTCGCCGGACGCTACAGCCTCATCGACAATGTGAGCGTACTCCTCCATCATGGCGGCCTTGTAGACGAGACTGGGATTGGTAGTAGCATCCTGCGGTGAGAACTTCTTGATGGCGTTGAAGTCTCCAGTGTCTGCCACGACGGTAGTCAGCTGCTTCAGTTTCTCGAGTTGCGTGGGCTCAGCAGTCATGGTTCGAATATATCGTTTGGTTGGCCGGGACGAGGGGTCTTCGTTTTGTGCGATCGAGATGTTCGTTTCTGTGCGTGGTTACCGCTGCTCCACCGTTGGCTCCACCACCACGATCCCTCTGTTGCTGGCAGGCAAGCGCAAGCAAGCGCAAGACGAAGAGAAACACGCACAGGGATGGAGGATGGATCCGATGGATCTTGAATGAATGGACGGCATGCACGAAAAGCAAGCAAGATGATGAAGCCCGCCGATGATCGATGATGTGGATGATGGCCTCTTTCGTGAAAGCGTGATGGATGATGGAGAGATACGCCTCTGAACGAACGCTACTTAATTCTTTTTCTCTAGTCGGGGTGTATTGTGTTTGTGAGAAGTGAGTCCTACAGTATGGAGGCGGGATGGGCGGTATGTGGGCGGGCGGGCGGGCGGCGGGCGGGCGGGGCGGGCGGGGGTATTGTATGGTAGTGGGTACCTACGTAGGTAGGTATGGTAGGTACCTAGAGAGGTATGGTATTATGTAGTTTTATGTAGTCAGCGATATCCTGGCTTTTATCCCTTTTCATTTCCTGGATCTTGAATAAGCCAATAGGATTGCCGTTCCCGCCAAGAATAAGTTTGTCGATTTTCGAGTCTAGGTTTTCAAGCGCTGATTCGCGCTGATCTACGCGCACATATCTTACACAAACGCGCACATATCTTACACAAACTACCAGGCTGCAGGCAGTCTGCTGCAGTCCAGCGCGTGTGGTGCGAGGCAACTCGATGATGTTGCCGCAGCTTGTGGCGGACTATGTCAGCGACGGGTTTGCTGATGCGCGACTATGGTACAAGAACCTGCCAATATGAGAGGTTGTACAGGCGTGCAACCTCTCAAGAAGCTGAGCAAGTGCAGGCATACTCTCTCTCAAGAAGTTGTTGCACAATCTCTCAAGAAGTTGTTGCACAATCTCTCAATAAGTTGCGAAAGTGTGCAATCTCTCGATAGGTTGTGCGCTGTACAAATCTTATGATGTTGTGTGAGGCAGTGAACTCTGCTGGAGCGAATGATGCTCTATGAGTACCGCTGAACAATTTCTGCTTGAGCGAGTACTGCTCAAGTGAGTACTGCTTTTACTTTCCGAGCAAGTACTGGATGGGGCTGCTCGAGCGACTGCGCTCAGGACAGCTCTGCTGCGACGCTTGATGCCAAGTACCGCTTGATCAAGCATTGCTTCATTGGCGAGTATCACTCTGACGAGTGCTATGCAGACCAATACTGCTCGAGCAAACGTTGCTAGAGCAAGTACAAGTACTGTACATACTGCGCAATCGAGTGCGGCCCAACCGAGTACTGTTCGAGCAGCGTGAGGCAGTAGCTTCTGTGGCAGGTTCCGCCACTCGCGAGGTATGGCACATGAGTAGTGTACAAGCCTATTTAAGACAGCCGATATGCCGCGCTCCATGCATTGGCGATGGGGCATAGATATTGTACTACACATGAGCTCTGTACAAGGTCCCGGAGCAAGCGATGCTCATCGATCAAGCGATTCTCGAGGATATGTGGTACTGCTCGAGCGAGTATCATACTGCTCGAGCGAGTATCGTACTGCTCGAACAAGTACTGCGCGAAATATGCTCGAGCGAGAATACTGCTCGAGCGAGTATGGCATCGTACTACTAAACTCAAGCGAGTATCGTACTAGTACTGCAAGAATTATATGCTCGAGCGAATGCTGCTCAAGCAAGCACGCTCAAACCAATTCTAAGAGTGTGTGCTGCTCGAATGTGTGCTGCGCACCAGTACCTATGGTACTCATCTGGAGTGAGTGCAGCGCAAGCCAGTATCTACTGCCTTTGATGCTCGAGCGAATGATGCTTGAGCGTGTCTTGTACTGCGAACACGTGCAGCTTGAATGCGTGCTGCGCCCGCTTCTCGAGCTCGAGTGAGTATACTGCGTGAGCCCATATTGCGGGAGCAAAGTGCGTCCTAATTGAGTGCGGCCCGACCGAATGCCGCTCAAGCAGCGTGCGGAATAGTACTGCTCCGGTAGGCTCCCCTCGCCACTCACGGAGTACCACATGCGTCTCGTGCATAGTGGGCAAGCCGACAAGATAGGACAACCGATGCAATCGTGCGTAGATACTATGCTACGCCTGCGGCAGGTCGGCGAGAGTGACTACACGGCGTCGGCGGTGGGGTTGGCCGATGCCGTCGCTACGGGCGGGACGGCGGGACCTCGACGTCGACTGCGTCTCGGGCGGCTGCGACGACGGGGTCTATCCACCCTCATCTCTCTTCACGCGCAGCTCTAGAGCGGCTCTCTTGATCGATAGGACGCCGATAATAATTTAATTCCTCCATTAATATTGTACGGTTGAACAAGATATGATCGCTATTCTTGGATGTTCCAGATCCCTCAAACTTGATTTTCTTGAACGTATTTTTCTACGTGAAATTTTGTACCAATCCTATTGGCTTATTTGCTATGAACATCTACCAAGTGGAATATCGTAGAATTTTTATTCAAGTCGCTGAGGGAAAGCCTGTTCGATTGTGAGTCGAGTCAGGGGTTGACGAAGATCGTGCGCGTAGGTACCATTTGGTATTGGTATGGTATGTAGGTGTAGGTAGCCCAACGGATCGGGCGAAACTCTTTGGTTGTGGAGCCGAACGGCTTTTATCGGGGAAAATCTTGCAGATTTTAGTAAATCTGACATATTTAGTGTCAGGACGACGGATTTTAAATATTTAGTGTCAGGATGACAGATCAATTTGTCAGTCCAACGGACCCGAGCCCAACACAGCTGTGACCGACCTTGGACCCCCCGCCCCCCAGCTCCCAGCCCCCGGCCCCCGGCCCCCAGCCCCAGCAGACGCCGCCGATGACTGATCGCACGACCTCTGCGACTATGTACGGCGGCGGGGACAGCATCCATGATCGTGGGGGGAGGGGGGATACTTCTCGCCCAACCTGGACGCTTAGGAGTAGGAGGAGGCTGTCCACTGCAATACGGCCCCGGCCACGGCAACGGCGGGTGGGTGTCGTCATCACCGCCGATCGCTGCTGATGCCGTGGCCGTATTGCAGTAGACAGCCTCCTCGTACGCCTACGCATTCAGGTTGGGCGAGAAATCGGGGCTGCCAGGGTCAATGGTCAATGTGCCCACTACACAGCCACTCTTCCCGCTGCTGTATCCGTATTTAGTTGCGCCCATGACGTCTTCCTGGAGGCCGCCGCCGTGTGACGACCACCTGATCCCGTCGCGGCCACGGCCTCGCCGCTCCCCCAGCCACCGTAATTGCGGAGGCGGAGGTCGAGGAACGAGTCGCATGGGGACGTCGTCCTTCAGGACGCAGGACGACGGCCGCCGCTGCGCGATGACAACCTGATCCCCTCGCGGCCGCAGCCATCCCGGCCGCCCCCCCCACGGCCGAGGGTCAGAGGTCAGAGGCGGAGGTCGGAGGACAGCACGAGGTCAGGTGCGCTCACACATCACACATGCAATCAGCAATCCGCACGGCTGGCAGTCGATCCGCCGGGCTATGTAAAGATTAATTTTCAGAGATACGAATCTGTCAGGCTATAGTACAAGCAAATCCGCAAGGCTGACGCCCAAAGCCGCTAGACTGGCGCCCCAATCCGCTAGGCTGACGCCCCAAGCCACTAGACTAATGATGATTTCTGATTGAAGCCATTGGACTAAATGAAAATGACCTAGAGGTAAACAAAACACTTCCCCGCAGCGCCTGACGCAAAATGCATATGGTACCTAATCAACCACACCGACGGTTTCCCTCACAGCAGCTCACGCACAGCTTCCTTGTTGAGAAGCGTTGTCAAGCGATGACATGTCTCGCATTTCAGCGATAAGTTAATCGATTTTTGCACATGACATTTTATGTACCTTAGTATGAAATACAAGATATCGTACCAATGAAATACAAATCGCTTTTTTGCCTGCATTTGCAGCTTTCCATGACAACTTTGATCTCCACGCCATCCAATCGGCGTCGGTTGGTGTTGGTGGCAGCTCGCGATCGAAGCTCATACAATACTGTGGCCTGTGGCATGCAGCACCGGTGGGAGGCGAGAACGGTGGCAGCTTGGTAGGTGGCAAAGAGATACAATACGATGTTGATACCAGCGGCGCAGCGGGCGGGCAGCGGGCATACAGGCACATCGGTCAGCAGCTGAACTACCATAACCTACACAATATCGGAGATTCACCACGCCGGGCGGATTGCCGCATTGAAAGCGTACATATCATTCAACAACTCTTTCGAAACTCATTCGAACTAACCGTGATCGTGTAACCGCATCTCAGCATCGCGATAAAATGTTTCAAGCGCTTTTCTTTCAAGAACGGGATGCCCGCGGTGATCTCAAGGCACACAAGAAAGTGAAAGCTCCGCCAGCAGTGCCGCGGAGCCCGAAAATTGGACGAAAGGTTAGCCCGGAAGGAATGAGTATCAAGAAACGGCCAACACAAACAAACTTGGTCGGGGGCAAGGGGCTATTCGTGAATATGCACAAAACAGATGCTAAATGAAAACGCACACCACTTACTGGTTTTGATACTGCGGTCACGAGATATCATACTAACAACTTCTTTCAGCAAGGCACCATTGTACATAGAACACAATTTTCCTTCGGTGCCATTCCCTGAGAAAAGCACCGCATAACATTAGACTGCCATGATCGCTTTATTGATTTTGCACTGGTCATGTTTACGGATGTAGGAGAAGAAGTTCTCTTGACTCCCTCGTTGATCAGGTAACATAGCCAGAATTTCAGAGGTTGGACAAGACAATTGATGGGTTATTCTTACTAGAGCATTCTCAAAGCTTTGAACAGTATTAAGCAGGCCATATCTTTGCATCATACATCGTCAATAGTTGCGTTTCTATTGTTGTCGGACCAATGGAATTGCATCGTCAAGAATGGTCAAGTCCACCAAGGAGGAGACTGGCCTGATTTTCGAGAAAATCCAACGAATACTTATTGTCGTCACAAATGGCCTTCAAGTCGACGTACTGCGATTGCACCACACGGAACAATGCCCGGAAAGCCCTGAGATGTTTCCCCCTGTTCTTTTCCATGAACATCCCATGCGTCTGGAGCAACTCTAGGCACCACTGGAGATAATACTCAACGTGTGGCGAGTCCTCCATGCATTTTGACAGAAACTGAATAAGCTGTCCCAGATGTTCATGCCCTATGGACCGTACTACAGCAGCGATGGACTCATATGGTGTGTCCTCAACGACGCTCCTCACCAACGCAAATTCATTAAGGTGCAGACTCATCAACAGTGCCATCCCATACTTCCTCTTCCTCAAGTTTGCCTGCACTGCACTAGGCGTCACAGCTTCGGTAAGCGCCATTGGATCGAAGATCATGTCATCGTCAAGAGAATACACGTGTAGGCCCTCTCCAGACACCGTAGACCACTCTCTCCCAGTGGGTGAAAAGGCGACCTGTGTTGTGAGGACCTCCGCCCGACTCTTTCGCGATCCATCATCAGCACGTTTTGCGCCAGGAAGGTGAGGGCTATAAGTTTCGTTTTCATCAGCAGAGTCATGCTCGTCATCGAGCGGGCCGCCATCACCGAGATTCTTCGAATTGAGCTGTCATTTGCGTACCAAGTTGCTTGCAATTGAGCCGGCAAGCAGTGTTTGTATGTTGGATAAAGCGACAGTGAATCCACTTACCTCATCGAGCACACCATCCAGGCTGCGGTTGAAGCTGACCTGGAACTTTTTCAAAAGGATCTTCTGCGAGATCTCATATATGCAAACATATTTGCTGTTGCCCCCCGCCAACAGGCAGGTCCCATCTGCGGAATATGCTATACTTGTGAAGTACCGCGACGAGGCATTGTTGTCTGCAGTTGTCCTATCATTCATCTTGCGCCCTATTTATCAACGGTGAAAGTGCATGCTAAGAGAAGATGTACACCATTAATTGTCAAAGTCTTCAATCTGTCACATACCTCCTTTGATGTCCTTCTGGCCGTCAATTTCGCATACAAGGCTTCCATCGTCTACATTCCAAAACCTCAAAAGTCCTCTTATTGTACCACTGCAAATCTGGTTTCCATCTGGACGGAATGCCACACACACAACATCGGCTCCACTCTCGAAGGTTTCAGGTGTGGAATCGCTCTTGTAAAGATCCCAGACCTTCACAGTCCCGTCCCAGCTCGCACTGGCCTGCAAATTCGAGCCAATGAGTCAATGCATTCCATTAAGTGAAGGGATATTAGATACATCATAAAATGATAGGATAAACTTAGGTCAAAGGATTTTCACTCACCAGCGATCCCCGGATAGGATGGAACGCCAATCCCGCAACAGGCCCCATATGTCCCGTAAGTACGTCAGTCAGCTTCCCCGTCTGAACTGACCAGGCACACACCCGAAATGGTTCCGCCGAGCCCGCGCAAAGCACCTCACCAGATTTGTCCACCGCCATGCTGAGGAACTGGCAAGGGACATCGCTCGTGTACGTCTTGAAGTTCCTGTATCGGTGCAGGTCATGCGCCCTGACCGTGCCGTCGAGACTCGCGGACAGGACCACCGTGGGGTTGGCGAACTCCACGGCTGTGACCGCAGCGGTGTGGGTCTTCGGGAGGGTGACGTAGCAAAATCCGCTGCGGGAGTTCCACAGCTTGACGGTGCCATCCTCGCCGCCAGTCGCTACGACGATCCCGTCGGGGGAGTAGGCGAGACACCTCATGCCATAGGCGTGGCCGCTCTGCTTTAGCACGTAGGTCTCGGACCTCCACTCCCATATGAGTAGTTGCTGCGTCTTGGGACAGCCGAAGGCGAGCCACTCGGCTGACGGATTGATGGATACTGTCCCGATCGTTGAGTGAGACAGCGACAGCGTGTGGATGTTCGATACCGAGGGCAGCTCGTACAGGCCGAAGAGCCCCGTGGAGAAACCGACAACCAGAAGGGAATGCTCAGTGGAGTATGAAGTGGATACTACCGTCTGGGTAGAAGAGTTGGCGTTGAAGTAGTGACGGGAGGTGGTGCCCCAACGCGCCTTGACTATGTCGTGCGCCTGGTCGACCATTCCGGCCTTGCTCGCATCAGAAGAGGTCGCCACCGCCCCACCGGAAAAGAAGTCGACTGCATCATTGCCCAGGCTCTCCAGACCCTTATTCTCATCTTCCACATTGCCATCACTCGCCTTTTCTTCCCGTCGGCATTCTCGCGTACAGATGGCTCCATCCTGGCTCACGGTGTAGCACCTCGCGACCAACCTCCCTGTAAGAGAGCTCCCTGTGTTACCCTCTCCTGTGAAGTGCTGATCGCGTTCAGCCAGCGTCCTCCTCCGATCTTCGAAGTGCACCCCCACGAGTGGCCTCTTATGCCCTATGAGCGTCCACGGCTCGTAATCCTTGACGGTGTCAACCGTCCACACCCGTGCCTGTCCGTCCTTACCCCCTGCGAGAAGGACGGAAGAGTCGCTCGACCAGTCAAGCGAGGTCACGTCCCCAGCGAGCCCCGTGTACTTTCTGTGCAACACCATAGGAGCGAACTCCCTTCGCATACCCGGAGTGTGCCAAACTTGCACGTGCTTCCCGAAGCTCACTGCAAACTTAGACCCATCGGGGCTGAACTTCATTTCCCGCACGGGCCGCTTGAAACGGAACCTGTGCAATATCACCCCGCGGTGGTAGTTCACCAACATGCCATAATGGTTCACGTCGACGATTATGAGCAGTCGATCGTCCCCGGGCGAGAGGGCGATGCGCCGTATGTTCGACCGCGCCTCCACGGGAAGCGTCCGGCACGAGTGGTTGAGCAGGTCGAGGACCTGGACGCGGTTGCCCACGGGGGAGAGGACGGAGTTCCCGTCGGACGTGAAGACGATGTTCGATCCCTTCGAGGAGGATGCGAGGGAGTTGGAGCCGGTGGCGGCCGGCGTGCCGTAGGAGGCGCCGCACAGCCGGTGCAGCTTGTAGTTGAACTTCATGACGCCGTCGTCGGTCGTCGTCGCCCGACAGTAGGATTGGTTCGGAGTGGTAGCTCTGGTAGCGCGCGACGGAACGATGCGTCTTCAGCGAACGCCTCTCGAAGGCGACCGAGGTTGGAGCGGAGCGAGGGCTGTGGGATAACCACTCTTGGATGGCTGCAGTGGCGATGGAGCAAAGAGAGCCTGCGCCGCTGATGGATTCGGCGGGCGAAGCGACGGCTTGATGTTTTATGTTTTATGATGTTACCGCGGGAGCCACGAGGCAGCGCGGAGGTTCTGCAGATTGATTGTGAGCCGGTGATATTTTTTGATGGCTGTGGCTCCAGCCAAGCTCCAGCGTCTGAAAAAAAGCTTCTGCCACGTGGAAGTACGGAGACCGCTAATTATCTTCGATTTTGATGGGGGAGTGCCATGCCCCCCGTCAGCAAAAACGGACCCCCCTAAAAACGTGTTGAATCCGTTCGCCGCGCCCGCCGCTAGGGGTTTGGGTATAGTGCGCCGATTTCGAGGTAAATGTGCGCATCGCGCACGTGCGCCGCACATTTTTTACATCATGGTACAGTTCTACGTACGTGGTAGATGTGACACTCAATGTGTCACACTAGCTTGCTCTAGCTTTAGTGGCCTCGGCCAGATACGAGGTAAAGGTGCGCACGCGCAAATGCGCACTATACCCAAACCCCTACCCGCCGCCCGCCGCCCGCGCCCGCGCGCCCCCCCAGCTCTAGCTCCATAGCTCTCTCTCTAGAGCTGCGCCAAGCTGCGCAGCAAGGAGGAAGTCAGGGCGGGGCAGAGAGCAATACGATGCCTGGAATCAACGTCTTCGTCGCGATCGTCGCTGTGCTCTGCGTCACCGGGGAGGTGCTCGGCTTTTCCGGCGGCCGGGGCCGCGCGACTCATCCGAGCCGACGAACGGTGCGGCTGCCCCAGTTGAACGCCGCCGACGAGAAGGGCGACGGCGCCGGATCGTGGAGGACCATCGCGAAGGCGTTCGACGAAAATCCGGATGGATTCGATGACAAGGACAAGAAGTTGAATATCGCGTTCGTCGTGAGTCGGTCGTCGTCGTCGGGTTGCACGAAATGAAAATATATCTGATATGAGCCGCGACGAAGACTCATCATTTCGTCTCCTTTCCATTGACCCTCTCTCCCAAAAAGACCGGGAACGCAATGAAACAGAGAGAGATCAACATGATCCTCTCGAATAATGAGGCGACGTCATCGGACGACGGCGAGAGCTTCGTGAACTTGCGTATTCTCGACGTAGGTGGGTTGAGTTAGATTCGTGTGATAATTGGAATTTGGAGCATCTCCATGGCGACATCTGAACATCTTCTGTTTCGCAAATGAAATGATTCAACTCTCAGACCTCCCGGAAATACAAGGTGAGATTGTTTACTAATACGCTCGAGAGCTTGAGGCCATAAGGAGATCGATTTGACCAACTTTACGTTTATCTGCCGAACACAGAAATCAACACGGAAGCGGTTGCGAAGAACAAAGCGATACAGGGAGCTCAGCTGGCGGGCGGGGCTTGTGTCGTAGAGGATACCAGCCTCGAGTTCAATGCGCTAGGAGGGATGCCGGGACCTTTCATAAAATGGTTCCAGGACAAACTGGGTTCTGATGTGAGACCTACGTTCTGAGATTGTATGAGGCTTGTTCTATGCTATTTGGCTAATCCCGTTCTCGTTGCCTGTTTGATAGGGTCTTCACAAGATATTGATTGGATATGAAGACAAAAGTGCTGTAGCGGTCTGCACTCTCGCATTCTGTCCTTATCCACACGCAGATCCAGTTGTATTTGTGAGTTGTTTCGATTCTTTACATGACAGCAAAAGCGCAACCCACAAATCCATCCACTCAACTATTGATATCTTTGGTACACCATCATAGACTGGAAGGTGTAAGGGTAAAATTGTCGAACCGATAGAGGGCAGAGGATTTGGTTGGGACTCCATTTTTGTCCCAGATGGCGAAACCGAACCCTTCTCATGCATGGCCACGGAGAAGAAATGCCAGCTTAGCCACCGTAGCATGGCGGTAGAACAGTGGGCGGAGTGGCTTGGAAAGAACGTGGATGAATTGTGGGAGCGGCAACATGGGCGCCCAGGTGAGGAACTGTGTTAAATGATCTTATGTTTACACTGTATTCCAATATTTCCAAACTGAGTTATTTTACCATCTTTTGAAGCCATCGGCCACAAAGGCTTGGACTTCAAGCCCTCCAGCTCTGAACAATGACTGACAGTGTTGTAGAGATGAAGATACATGGAACGGCTTACAGTTGTTGTCCATAGGTTACTAGATGTAGTCTAACCTAGTGCTGGCACAACTTGTAACACATTCACCAATACCTTGATGTGAAAGCACATATACATGATCATATGTCGACAGGTAGGTGGGTCTTCTCAATACTTACTCACGCGTCGGCAGCAAAAGAAATCCCTCAGCTCGTCATCAACAGAGTCCACCAAGAAGAGTATCGATATCATTCCAACATTTACAGCCGCAAGCGCAACCGCGAACCACTCAAATGCACAGTGATTTTCGTAATCCACGCAGTAGAACACCGAGCATCCAACTGTAGCCAGAGGTACAACCGCGAACAAAATCTTACAAAACATTGGATATTGCTTTTGCATGCATAGGAGAAAGGCATGCAACATCCCATACACACCGCTTAGTATGAAATACATGAATGTGCCAACGTAATGAATAGTAGGAGCTTGCCCGGGCCCGTCAAGATCATACAAGGCAAGCAGGATGAACCCTACGTATGCGATGATATTGGAAATCGCAGCAATCATGTTCATGGCCCTCATGCATTTGGACTCGCTCTTTTGACGTCGATGGTACACATTGATTTGAACATTGCGCATTGCGGTCACGATGAACATCAACGTTGCCCCGATGAAAATCGGAATGAGAATTTCTACTTTGGGCTCATATGCGGCGAGTAGCGCGGAAATAGAAGTCTCAGATATCGGCACACCAAGACTGTAAGTCAGGAGGCATAGGGATGCGATGATGAACGCACAGCCCAAGATAGGGAGGAGAAAGAAGGTAAGACGAGTGCACGCCCCACATCGTCCACTCTTTTTGCTGTCCTCATCAACGAATGGAAGGAGCGGATCTTTCCGGTTGCTACTTCTCTTTTGCTGTTTGACTTTGCCCATGGTAGATGTCGTTGGTGGCCAGAGAGATACCGGGTAATTCTTTCATCAGCTCACCACAATGAGGATGAAGAGACCTGACCTTCGATCGCCGCCCGCCTGCCTGCATGCCCCGCTTCTGCCGCGTATTGAGGCCAGTGTCGTCACTCTCCAGGCCGCCCCTCTCCGCCCACCTCCCACCTCCCAAGATCGATTTCCATGCCACGAAACGATGCGGTGGACGGCGGGTGCGGCTTCTCTGAAGTGCTTTCAACAAACAGAATAGGTCCATCGTCCATCGTCTCGCTCCGTCCAATCTTACTTGTGGGGGTGCGGTACAATACAATGTACAATAGTGTATGGTATTGTATGGGCTGGGGGGTGGTGCTCGATTTCTGCTAGATTTCTGCTAGATTTCTGCTCGATTTCTGCTCGATTTCTGCTCGATTTATGATCAATTTCGTAACGTTTGGCATGATAAATTGTTTATCGAGGCAGTAATAAATTCGTTCGAGCAGGAGAGCTTCAAGCTTCGTCTTTTGACCATTTTCGATTTCATGTAGAGAAGTGTTCAAAAATATTGACTTCACGCACATGTCACATACCGTCTGGATGGTTTGCTTCGCACACTTCCGGGTTCCCGCCAAATTTCATAAATCTAAAATAGAAATTTTGAGAAGTCATATTCGAAATTGGAATTAATATATTTGGCCGATTGCCATTCCCCGGCTTCTCAATTTGAAGACTCCGGCGAGAATTTGATGCCGATCAGCTTCTCAAATNTGATGGCGTTGAAGTCTCCAGTGTCTGCCACGACGGTAGTCAGCTGCTTCAGTTTATCCAGTTGGGTTGGCACCGAAGTTAGCGTTGCATCTTTGGCAGCTTTGACAGCGATGGGAGATACTACGGGGCGGTGGGTGAGGTAGTGCTGTGTAGGGAGAGTGTAGTACGTAATGAGACCATTGCAAAATCCAAAGATGTCAAGATCGAAGACCATTCGAAATAATTTATTGCTCGTGATCTCCCGTGTATATCGTGTTAATTCTCCCACCTTTGCCCGTGTACATGGTGTTAATTCTCTCACCTTTGCCGCCCAAATGCGAGGGGTTGTCGTGAAAGCATCCGCAGGAGAGGCGAGAACCACAACGGAGAGCAAAAGAGATCGGAACAACATGTTGTACTGAGGACTGAAGTGGCTGAAGGAGGAGAATCTACCGCCTGTGATCGACAAGATAGTTCTTTTTATTATGAAGGGGTGGGGGCGACGGGGCGACGGGGCTATCGTATCAACCTATCCTATCAACCCATCCGTCCGTCCTCCTGCATCGGATCGAGCGCGGCGAGATTCGAGATCGTTCTGCGTTTCGCCATCTGCTTTCTGTTGCTTGTGTCTGTTGACTGTGTTTCGTGTTTTGCGTTGCCCTGCCTTGCTACCACGATCAGTTGCTACGTACTGCGCCAGTGCTGGATTGGGCACGAGTTCTCCAAAAGATTCTCTCTTTGAGAACACTGCGTGTTCTCATGATGTTTGGTGTAGAGTATGGTAGGGGTAAATCTAATGTATTATTTGAATACGTTTTTGCCCATCCAATAAATTAAATTTTTCAATGAAGTTCGAAGACATGTAACTTTATCGGTGATTGTAACTTTTTGAAGTCATGATTATCTCCATGGATTTTCGAATAAAATTATTAATTTACGACTCCTCGGCAGCTCAGACACGGCCACCTGAATCGCGTCATGTCACAAGCAACAAGATAAGAGATCCAAGGGGATCAACAGGGTTGATCAATTGGCAGAATTCATCTTTTTGTCGTTTCCGCACAATGCCGCAGAAAAACATTCTTGATATAATCTGTCTTGCATGCAGTAGAATTCAAAAAATGTCGTCGGATCAGAGAGATAAGTAGGTAGGGAGAGAGAGAGAGAGAGAGAGAGAGAGAGAGAGAGAGAGAGAGAGAGAGAGAGAG
>JALLBE010000362.1:0-17732 GCA_036939795.1 Thalassiosira mediterranea
CTGACACTCTTCTTCTTCGGCTTGATGCCAGGTTAACTTGGAAGTGGATGACGGGCGGGTAGGCACAGATGGCACAGATATTGTTGATGTGATGTTTGAGATGTTTGTTAGGGCAAATACATCAACCCACCTGTAGAAGATTGGAGAAGTCGTGTATCTCTAGGCCCGTGACACTATCAACGATTAACCTACCATAAACATACCTACCTGCAATGCTAGCAATGTATATATTATGTGAACGTATCATCATACATACACAAAATACCATAATGGAGGTACGTATGGTACGTACATGTGCGAACCAACCATCTGATTCGCGAATGGGAACTTGTGTTGAGACAAAGCGACTAAATCTCCTTTTTAGTCCTGAAAGACATGTGTGAACAATATGCACAACATGCGTGTGTACCTATGCAGCAGGGGATCACAATTATTACAAACTCCGGTTTCGCACAAAAAAACAAATGTGTAAACGCGCGTCTGATGCCTTTTCTACATATGAGGACCCCAAAGAGACACTTTTTTGTGCACAGTATTTTCCTTGGCGCCAATTTTATGTATTAGTTCCTACGCAAGTAAAAGTGCGTTTTCGTTGGATATCTGGAATCCCGCTGGATACAACGAGCTATTTATTTCGATTTCCAGCCTAAATTTGTATCCAATTTTGCAACGGCTGATCTGTGACCGAACTCATCAGAAATCGCCATTTTGACAATGGCGGCGGCACATGCACCACCTCACCCCATGCCGTCATAGCCACCCCCACCCCGCTGCGTCCATACCAGCGGTCAGTTCATGAAACCGCCGCAGCAGATGCCTCATCGCGCCCCCGCCGCCGCGCCCCCCGGCCGGTTTCGCGCCTTCACCGCGGCCGGCTGCGAAATCGTCGTCGCAAGCACCAGCGGCCGCGATGGATATCCACGGCACCGCCCGGCCGCGTTCGCTCCCAGGGATCCTCGCCCACCCCACCCTAGCCCCCAAGACTTCGCGGGGACCTTTCTATGGGTCCTCCCCCGCCGCTCATCCAAAAATCCCGGCGGAAATCGGGCACAGGGGCGCCCTGGTCACCTCTCCACCCCCGCTAGCTTCGTCCGAAAAAGCTAGGCGAATTCTGGGGCGGAGCTATAGCCACCCACCAAGCTGGAGCCAAGCCACGAGACTCCACAGGCGCCCCCGGGTTGGTATCAACCAGGGGACAATGCCGCAATTCTGGGGGGAAAAGACCACCGGATGCCCCCTAGCCGGCCAATTCTGCCTGGCGAAATTTTTCGTCCCCGCCGCCGCCAACAGGAGTATTTCATGTTCTCCATGGCAAATTGGTGCATCGGAACATTAGGTAGCCCAGCTGATCAGAATGGTGAGTGATCAGGTGCTCGTTTTGGAACACCGTGAATCATAGAACAATAACGACTAGATAGGCATCGAGAGCCGAAATCAAATTTAAAACGGCTTTCGACCGATCGAGTTCGTTCGATGGGTGATAAAGTGTGTCCTTGCTTCGTCGCGACGCGCGATGCGGCAGGAAAACCTTTCTGGCTAGCTTCGCACGCGCTTTCGAAGCTATCACACTTTATCACACATCGAACGAGCTCGATCGATCGAAAACCTGATTCGAAGCTCGATGCCTATCTAGTCCTTATTGTTCTGTGCATAAAATTGTGTCCGGATACATCGAAGTCGCGCGTCGCGCGTCGCGCCAAACAACACGAACCAAAATTTGGCCGACCCGACCATGGCGTCGGCGTCGGCAAGCGCCGGGGCAGGCCCGGGCGGCGGCGACGCCAAGCCGACCGGTCCTCCGACGAAGGGATACGACGTTCAGTACGAGCGGCTGCTCGTGGAAGAGCTCGCGCTCAAAAAGGATCGAGAGAATGCGCTCGAAAGATTGCGGGGCTACGCCGGAGACGCACCGTCGTCGACGACGACCAATGCCGCCCTTGACGAGCTCCAAAATCTCAAAATCTGCGGTATGATTCACCGCGCCGCCCTTGGGGGTATGATGATATCCGCTCAGAATGTATCTGGCGAGTCGAAATCAGATTCCAACGCCGTCGGGGCGGCCGCATTGTGGGGTGTGAAATCGAGACAGCTGGAGGAAGACGATAACGAACTTCCTCATCCACCAGTCGGGTCGGATGACTTGGCGTGGAGAAATCGCTTCACTTCGGATCTCGATCGTCGAAATCAAAATGGAACAGGATCGAGCGCCCCGCCTTTGACTGAGGCCAGTGCCTTTGATTTCTTTTGTTCGTTCCCGGAGTGCGGACGGAGGTACGATGCTTGGGGTCAGAGTGAGTTCGATGAATCGGATGGCGACGATGACAGCGTTGAAAGTCAACATCAGTCTAAAGTGAAGAAAAAGAAGGAATCCAGCAAGAGACAAGAATCCAAGAGGATAGATGACGAGGACAAAGTTGCTGTTGTAACCTGCTCGTCCGGCTCGCCATCTCTTGAGAAACAGTCTGAGGAATCGAAGGCATCAACAACTGGAACGGCCCCGACTCGATCGAAGGAACCGTTACATTGTGAACAGTCGAGGCATCAGCCGCGACCTGTGAATAACTCTGGAACCTGGGGCAATGAACGGCCTTCACAAAGATACCAAAATGAGCCGCCAAATGGACATCGCCCCGCAAATCAGCAACCTCTACGCGAGTACGATCAGCCTCAAGCACCGAATCGCCCACGGAATCCGTATCAACAAAATCAGCAAAGGGTGCCGCAGCGCAGTCAATGGCCGGGTGGTCATCAACATGACCAAACTTCGGCGTTCGATTACAGGGATAACTCGCAGCAAAATATGAACGGTGCTACTGACCGAACAGCAAATCCATTCCGCTCCGCCAGCGAACTAGGTCCAAACTTCAATGAAAAACCCAAACCGGGTAACAGGAGAGGTGGGCATCGAGGTGGAGACGATGATTGGGACAACTACGACAAAAGTGGAGACGCATACTCACGCGGCAATTATCCTGGACGGCCAGGTGGCGGAATAAACAATAGATCAGGCTCGTCTGCGCCAGGAGGGCCACAAACCATGGTTCGAGCAGCGATCCGAGGGCCAAAGGACAACCTATCCGCTGGGCTGAAGCGGAAATTTCAACCTCCGATGAAACGAGAGGGTGGCCAGCCATCCGGCAGCACCGTGAATAACAGCAGGAATCCCAATACGACAGGCCAACGTCAAGGAGGAGGTGCTGCTGGGGGCACGGAAAAGAAAGCCGGTGAGGATGAGCTTCCAGAAGAACTCCGTGGACTCGACAAGGAAATGATCGAGAAGATCAACAATGAAATCGTGGATTCTGGACAGCCGATTACCTTTGATGAAATCGCTGGTTTGGACCATGCGAAGCAGGCAGTAAATGAAATTGTCATCATGCCAATGAAGCGACCAGATTTGTTCACGGGCCTGCGATCTTGCCCAAGGGGTATGTTGCTCTTCGGCCCTCCTGGTACAGGTACGGAGAATTATTTCATGCACTCTTGTAAGATTCCATGAAGAAAGATCCGATCTCACATTTGCTGTAACAAATACAGGCAAGACTTTGGTTGGAAAGGCAATTGCCCACGAAAGTGGAGCGACCTTCTTCAACATCTCGAGCTCTTCACTCACTAGCAAATGGATTGGAGAGGGTGAAAAGCTCATGCGAACTCTGTTTGCAGTGGCAGACTACAATTCACCGGCAGTTGTCTTCATGGACGAGGTAGATTCCCTGTTGTCGAAGAGAAAAGAAGATGAAAACGAAGCAGGTAGGCGCATGAAAACCGAATTCTTGATACAAATCGATGGCGCAGGGAATACGAGAAAGGGTCAGGTATTAGTGATAGGTGCCACGAACTTGCCTCATGAGTTGGACGAAGCAGCGCGGCGGCGGTTCGTGAAAAAGCTATATATTCCTTTACCTGATGAAAGAGGACGCGAGGCGCTCATTCGCACGCTCATCGCAAAGAATAACAACACTCTCTCAGAGAAGGAAATACTGAAACTTTCAAACTCGACAGATGGCTACAGTGGCGCGGACTTGACCAACTTGTGCAAGGATGCAGCACTTGCCCCTATGAGAGATTTGGGTCCGAGGGCATTGACAATTGCACCAGAAGATATGCCTCCCATCACGTACAAGCATTTTAGAAAATCAATACGTGGAACAAAACCAAGTGTTGCCCAATCAGAGTTGGTGAAATATGAGGAATGGAACGATACTTATGGCAGTAAGATCAGCAACGAACAGAATAGTTGTGAAAGCGATTCTGAGAGTGAAGCTGAATCATCATAATATCATACGATACATGAATTTAGGAGTAATAATTTCAATTATTTTCGTTTTGAGCCAAACACCGGAGCAATGACTTTGTTCGGATTATGTACTCTCCTAAAGCGTGAAGTTCATTGTATTTCTATGTACCCATTGAACACATACATTGAATGTACAAGTACGTTTTGGATTATCATTGCAAATGCAAAATATATGGATTCATCGAGCAGTGCATGTGATTCAAAATGGCGAATACGTCACATACACTGCTTTGATAGATGCAGCAACTTTTTGCATGCTGTTGATTTTCACCCTTTCACCATCCATGTTAAGGAGGTTATCATAGTCCATTTGTCTCAATTTTTCCAAATAAGCTCGATACAGCTCAATTATAACTTGAACAAACAAAGGACCCAGACCAGGCAAAGATGCCTTGCCAACTTCTGCCTCTGCAAGCAACTCATGAGCACGGTCTGAAACATCTCGAACTACGTTGCAGTATCCAGAAGATGATTTCAGGCTCAGTATATCTGCATTTGACACTCGTTCTGACGCAAGCATGTCTTGAGGCAAATAAATTCGACCAAGAGCAGCATCTGGTTTCGCATCTCGCAGAATATTGATAAGTTGAATCGCCTTGCCGAGTGCAATGGCTGGTGCACGGGTCCGCTCCATATCGGCACCTAACAAAGGCAACAGCATTAGACCGACGGTACCAGCTACTTGGTATGCATACAGCTCAAGCTCGTCCATTGTTGCGACAGTCCTCGCATCAATCGCATCAGACTTCATGCCAGCAATCATATCCTGAAATGGCTGTTCATTTAGAGACGGTTGATTGCGTTTCAAACACCCATCGAGGGCTGCATCCATTCCGTCCACGGGTTGGTTGTTGCAAAGTTTATCGAATCTTTCTTCCCAATCTACCAACTTTTCCTGCACCATCGATACGTCAGCATCTGGGTCGTCCGTGATCTCGTCTAATCTCCGGCACCAGGCGTACAAAGCAGACGCATCCTCTGCCGTGCCAGGCGGCAGCAATTTGGATGCAAAGAGAAGGATTGGGTCATGTTTGGACATGAGATCCTTGATTTCTTGAGGTATTGTTTCATCTGTGTATGAGTTAGTTTGGGGATCGATGCTGCTCTTCAATGCCACAGCATGGCGCATCCGCGGCAACCGGACGCTCCTAAGCAGCGATCCAGTTCGAGCGTTGCTTTCGAAGGCAAGGGATACATTCCAATCGCATGCGCAAACTATCAGCAGCAAAGATATGTCGGCGATTGTAGACAGCATCATCGCTCGCAGCAAGCGTAGAGCTGAGCAGGGGCAGGAGTGAATCAACCTTCAATTGTCGCTTCTCACTCCGTGGGAAGAGCGAGCATCGCTCTGGGAAGAGTGGGCGGGAAGACGCGATGCTACGATATTGTACGAGCTATGTCTTTGGAGGTTGGAGGTTGGAGGTCCTTGGCTGTCATTGAATTCCTTTTTGCTTTTTGTTCACCTGCTTAGTTTTAGCCTCCTCGCATGACGCAAAATGACGCATTAACATGTTCCCGCCATATACATATGTAATATTTATCTCTTCAAATAGCTTGAATTATTTGATAGCCATGGCATCATCAACCTTTCATAATACAAGTATTTCTTTTGTAAAATCTCAGCATGCGAGAATATATCGGAAAATATTGTACGAGCTATTGTTAATGAATAAAAATGCTTTTCTAACTTCTCCATCAAATTTCGATCACGAGCCCAGCCACGCCAGGCCACGCCGACGCGAGTGCGAGTTGCGAGGCCGCGAGGGCGAGGCTGCGGGCACGATACGCTTCACGCTACGTTTCAGCTGCGACCGACATCGACATCCCAAGGGAGGATGCGAACGAGGTCGACCGAGACAACGCGTATTTCCATTCACTTAATACAATACCCAGCACTCAACGATGCAGCTGATATTTGTCGCTGCCAGCTTGGCCTCGATTTTTACTGTGCAATGGGCGTCTGCGTTCGGAAATGTCCCCTCGTTTGCCGCTGGCGGCTGCATCGCTGATGCACGGAAATCAAGTAATAATATGAGTTCTTCTTTAGCAACACTGTGCGCTCGAGAGTCGTCGTCGTCGTCGGGTCCGCAGACGGCCCATCCGAGATCCAATCCACCGAAGTCAAAGCCGAAGAAAAAAAATAAGTACGCCAACTTCTCGAAGGCGGACAATCAGTCGATGGATCCGATGGATGCCTTGATAAACGAGTCGCGGGAGAAACTGCAAGAGATCCACCGTGATCGCGAGAATCCGAAGTCAAAACGGAGGCGACGAAAAACTAAGGGCGATGACATCACTTCGTTAGAAGCTGTGGATAAACTGCTATCAAGTAGGAATACGGCAGAAGGTGAAGATGAAGAAGATGTTGCATATGAAAAGCGAGAGAGAAATAAGAGAACCTTCCGCGACACGAAGGCCATAGATCCATATGATCCAACAACTTATGGCTACATTGAATTGGGTGAGTTTTGGTTGTGAAACGTGATTTCCGCATGGTACAATTTGGTATCATTCAATTCATGGTTATTTTATTTCGTATTGCACAAAGGAACCATCATTGGAGCGCATGGAGTTCATGGCATGATGAAGATGACATCTATCACTGACTTCTCCGAGCAAAGGCTCTGCCAGCCAGGGATAAGGCATATTAAGCGTCCAGATCGAAGGTCTCCACGCGAGGTGCAGCTGGTAGAGGGTCGACCTCTCCGATCTGATGCTGCAACTATTGGAACCGATACGAATCCGACGTATTTGATTAGATTGGAGACTGTTGACGATAGGGAGGAGGCGTTGAAAATGCGTGGGTGTGTCCTATACGCCCTGGAGGAAGAGACCGTGGAAGAACTCCTGGAGGAGAACGAGTATATTGTGAGCGACCTGGTTGGTCTCAATGTATTCCTAGATGAGAACTCGGATGAACACTCGGGGAAGAGCTTTGAGGAGCTGTTCGTGGGCAACATCCGCGGGGTGGTAATGGGAAGCGAGATGTGCGCCATACCCGGCCTGGGACAGGATTTGTTGGAAGTCGCATTGCCGAGTCCTGAAGGTGGTCAGAGCGAAGATTTGGTCCTTGTGCCATTTGTTCCTGAGATTGTTACTGGAGTGAACTTGGATGGAAGAATGGTGTCAATCGTGCCGCCAATGGGGCTTCTGGATCTGTCGTACAGGAGAGAAGAAAAGGTCAGAATAAAAGGACTTCTACCTCCAGCAAGAGACTGAATATGTTTACGGTGTTGGATTCGCGGGCGCCCGCAGCAATTCAATGTGGCCCGTCTGTGCATTATTGCTGTAGAAATTCAATGAGGAAGGGCTCTTTAGATCGGGAAGATGGAGAAAATAACTCAATGTAACCGACCTGATCTAACTTTCATTTTGGAGTGACTGACATCAATAGGGTAGTAGAATCTATCTCACACGGTTGAAAGATAAGTGTTGAACAACTGCAATGGCAGAACGCGGTGACACCTTCACTCGTACATTACTCAGCTGATGAGACCTGCTCCTACTTGAGGTGGCCTGGGAATGTTTTCCACTCCTTGGTCGTATACTACTTGCTCTTTGAATAAGTCGCAACTCTCCAAGAACTTCACAAGTCGATTATCGACATTATATTATGCACAGTATACTAAATAATGTCTCATTGCATGCTAGCTTCCCCTCTTAGCTAAAGTCACACTCATGAAATGGTCATTCGTCTCGACCAACATTGGCCCACATATAGTTTCATGTTCCCCTGGCATGAATTCAAGCTCAGAGCTTGAGTATATGTCTCTTCACTGGAGTGTCATCCTACCCCTCCAGACCAGCAACAACATCGTCGATCAACTTCTCAAATGCGCCAGGGGTCATAGTGAAGTTGATGTCGTCTGTGCACTTTACGCACACTACACTTTCCTCCTCCCCATCCTCTGCATCGTCGCACTTCTCCACCGCCCGGTACTTCCCATCCATCATCTCCATGAAGCGTGGATTGCCAACTAGACTCTCCACTTTGCAACCCACCTCGACGAACGTTGTCCCATCCACAGCGAATATTGCGTTGGCCATGTGGCTCCCGTGCGCCATGATTACTGCGTCGGCCTGATTGAACTTCCGCGCCTGCTGCGCCACACTCAATTCCCCAAAGTCCTTGACGGTGACGAACTTAATATCCGAGAATTTTTCCAGCTCTCGTGCCTTGGATATGAGGGATTCCATCTCATTCCATACTGTTCGCTCGCTGAGCTTGTTGTCGTAGAAGATGATCTTGGTGTCATCCCCATCATCATCGCCATTCTTCCCATGGTCCTTCTCCTCCTCGGCCTCAGCTTCCCTGTCCTTGACAGTGCGCCTCCTTGGCAGGCCAAACTTTCGGAATAATATCTCTCGGAATTCCCCAAATGTCTCCCTTGTGAGCAATCCCTCATGATCGAGATTGCGATTGTATCCCACTTGATTGTAGTACAGCTCGCGGTAGCAGTACAGTGTGTTCTCATCCTCCTCCCATGGTATCTCCTTCGCTTCGCCAAATGCATACATCTGGTGCAATACCTCGCAAAACCAGTTGTGGCTATGAGAAAGGCATCCCTGGAGGGAATGTGAGATGACGCTCCTGAATGGGAAGCCCTCCTCACCGTCCCTCGCCTCGCTCCCTCCGCCCAAGAAATCGTCCCAGTGGGGCAGGTATGTCAACAGCATATCAAAGAGGCTCTTCTCCATATCGTTCTCATCGAACTGCAGGACGAACGTCGGCTCCTGGAAGAAGTGGATGGTGCTTACGTCTACCGGGCTCTGTGTCTGCCCCCAATCCTCCATGAGCTTCGCGTTCTCATCCTCCATGATGCAGTCGCTCCAGTCACCAACAGAAGAGGCATACATGGCGTGCAGACCGTTCATGCCACACTGGTGACCCACGGTTTCGCTGTCCTTGTGGTTTGGATTATCCCACTCGCCCATCTCCTCGCGATTCGAACACGGCACGCACCGCTTGGGGTTATTCATGACCTCCTCCTCGTCCGTGAAGAAGATTAGACCTCGCAGCCCCGAGTCCGGGTCCGGACGGTACCGCAGCGCGTCAATGTTGGTGGTGAGACACACATTCTCAAAGAGGTGGAGCCCCCCCACCGTGTCCGAGTAGGAAACGGGTCCCTTGGAAATTATGGGTTCCATCCTGTCGGGACTCTCGTAGAAGATGATCTTGTTGTACTCCCGGGGGCTGTGTTGCATGGGCTCCCCTACCTCCTCGTCGTGGTACTCGCCCACAGTGATCTCCTTGGACCCGGGACTTTGTGCTTGGTTTCCAGACAAATCTGCTGCTGGAGAAGTTCCTGCTGCTGGTGTGTGATGGGAGGAAGAGCCATTCGTCATGACATATCCGACGGCCAGCACCAAGAAGCCGGCGAGAGCTAGACCTCGCGGGGTCATAAGCGATCTCAATGACAAGCGGCCCTCATTTTCGGGATAAATATCAGCGAAGTCTGGCATGGAAGATCTTGGGCTGCTTGGTATACCCGAGGCATCCGAATTGCTCCTGCTCAGCGCTATCCCACCCATCTGGTCCACGCTACCCTCCTCCTCGTCCCTAATGCGCTCGAGCGAAGTCTGCACGCTGGCCCTGCCTATGATCGCCTCTGCCTCCAGAGGTATGCCGCTCTGCTTTCTCTTGTGCGTGCTCTGGTTCATATCGCCGGGTTCCTCGTCGGCGATGGGTATGCCGGAATCTGGGTCGACCTGGCCGCCCGTGCCGGGGTCGGCGGCCGGGGTGACGACGCCGTGAGAGGATGAGCCGGGGAGGCTGCTCCCCGTACGTCGAAGGAGGACGGGCTTCTGGTGCATCGTTGTTGATTATGCTGTCTCTGTCAATGGCACGATGAACAGGATCAGAACCGCGGACGTTGCCGTTGCCGGGACTTCGTGCTGGTGCCCTGAATGCGATTTGTGTGTTCCTCGTTCCCACTTTGTGCTACGCTCGTTGGGTTCGTGTTGGTGGCAGAATCGACTTTCTGGCACAGTGCCAATGATCGTCCAATGCACTCTCCGATGGGCGTTAGCAGGCAGCGGAGCGGAGCAAATTATTATATGGCTATGCACTCCGATCGTATCGAGCGATCGAAAGAGCTTTGCCCTTGGTCTCGGCGCTGTTGATCCTGTCAGTGGTTGATCCTGGTCCCCTCAGCGTTGCTGCGCGCTGAATGGCAATGACAATGGCAATGGCAACGCCGGGCGGGCGGGGGTGGACGGAGTGGATTTCGATTGATTTGCTTGTTTTTTGTGCATGCTTTGATTGTGGAGCTTTGTGTGGTTGCTTCTTTGATTGTGCGGCCGCTGCGCAACTGCGACGCAAGAAGAGCACAGGGAATGCTTGGGGAATGTCAAGGAATCAATCGGAGACTTGTGTGCGATCATTTTTCGTGAATGCGTGTTGGCGGCAGCAACAGCTGACCGTACCCAGTATATCTTCACGTAGGAATATGTAGGAAGCGAACGGCGTTGAGTTTCAGCCGGTCTTGTAAATATGTAGGTAGATAGGTAGTATCATTCCCCCTATCAAACCCGCTCTTCTTGGTCTTGTGAGTGATGTCAGAGATTTTAAGAAAGCACATGAGAACTTGATGAGAATACTCTAGCGAGCCCGGACCAATTTTTGAGAGTACCCCCCACGCAGGAATAAGTATAAGGGTGATCGTGCCATTCCCATGGGACGCTTCTCTTTCGCAAGACGAAGTTTTCAGGAGAATAGAAGCAAACCCTGCTGCCACCAATGACACGAAGCCAATGCCGTAAAAGCAAATCCCGGCAGTAGGATTAGGGTTATCTCTGTTTAACCCTCCTCAACGCCAGGCCAAGCCCAGCCCCCAACCTCCCCCAACTGCAACTGGCGTCTTGGCAACGCAACTAATGCCAACCAAAATATGTGCCCGCCATGCTTCTGCCCCCCCCCGCCCTCCTCAGCTGCTGGCAACGCCTGAGCAAATTCCAGCCCCGAGAGTCAGAATCAGAAATGACATCAGCCATACAATCGGGTGCTAGATAGGCCTCGATATTCTTTTTTAATTTTTATCCGTAGATGTAGAGATAGAGATAGAGATACCAATCGTGCGTACGAGGGCAAGGTTAATTTGTGCCGATCGCCGCCGCCGCCCACAAAAGCAAGCAACGACAATGGGATTTTGCTCCTATGGCGGCACGACAGTAGCTCCGAACCCTATCCTACATCGGCCAATCGGCCGTAGCTGCCGGCCCACGTAACGAGCCTTGACGTTAATGCAGTCTACGGGCGGCTTGGCTGATGGCCTCCAATCGCAATGCCAATGCATAAGTGTCAAGACACCGTTGACAGCGTCAACAAAACCGGGCCTGACGGCAAGGTTATCCAACCCTTGATCCAATCCCGATGCCTATATGAAGCCGCCCAGGTCTCGGACAGGGTCTGAGGCGAAGGTTGAGGTTGATGTCAGTGGTTGGGCGGTAGAGCACAGTAGGGGGATGAGAATGTGCTCAGGCCAGAGTGGAGGATTTTTCATGGTTTTGATCTGTTTTGATTTTGAGTGGTCATTGGTTGTGGATTGACGATGAGGAGCATTGTGCGAAATGATATGTTTTGATGTATATTGATATATATGTATATATAACAAATCGTACCAATTAAATAATAATTATTTTTTGATTAATTTGTGTAAATTAATTTGCTGTTTCTACTGCATCAAGAACAGCCGGGCACTCCATTGTATCAATTAAGGTATAGGTATGATACCGTACGAAGGCCAGACCCTGAGAAATAATCATATCAATATCATAGCCATGGCTGAGACATTGTCCTGTTAGTTTCTCTGCTCTGTATGTTGCAAGCGGGGGCAAAATCAACTCCTATGTGAATGCGTCCCTTAACAATAGTGGTGTTGGCTCTGACTGGAGCCTTGTTTGAGTTTAGGATTTATACTTATATCGTACATATGTAAAATGCACGTGAAAGTAAAAGAATATTACTAATGTGGTTTCAGTGAAATTGATTACCAAAGCTACCTAACTATCTGTGAGTTTCATACCCATCTACAAGATTTGAATATAAGTACCATAAAATATATCAGTTTACCAAGACTCACTGGAGGACACCACTGTCACTGGTTTTATTCCCCTCGTAAGCGTAAGAAAAGCTCGTATTAGTATTGGCATTAGTATTAGTATATCATATTGGTGCATTAATGTGACTGTGTGCACATGAACATCACATTGTCATTGCCAGGGCCTGCAGGACTGCAGGTGGTCCAATCATATTGTGTGTGGAGTCTTTCAAAAACAAAAGGTTGAGCAAAGCTTTGATGTCATTGTTATGTAATGCCATGCAGCACATTATTTGGATCCAGATTCCAGTGGATGTAGCATGTAGATGTAGCATTAGCATGGTCATTTTTCTAGAGAAAGACATGAGATAAAATTCAAGACATTTTATTTAGATAGAGAAGTGGAATAAGCTCTAGTGCAGTTAAAAATGACAGATGAATGTTGAGTTCAAGGTGGGTGTTGGGGTGGGCTGGTATACACAGCTGTGCTATGTAATATATTCATGTGGTACACTGCAGTGAAAAAAGAAAGAAATGATTTGATTTTTCTTCTAAAACTAAAGACGGATTTGCAGCAGAAAGATCGCCCTGTCATGGCAGACAAGATCAACATCCTTCCTGTGCTCAGTAGGTATTAGTATCCGAAAACCACGGGAAAGAAATACGAATCAAGTGCCAAGTGTGTACTTTTATTCAACAACTCATTGTGCTTTATTTCATTTCATGATAGAGAAGCATCTCAGTATCAATAGATCGTTGTCATTGCATCTAGGAAAAGGGAAATACCTGGATATGAATTACAAAACATGTACACATGCTGAATCTGTTTGAACTGTTTGCACCATCGGGTTGTGCATATGTAGATGACAGTATATCACCTAGCTAATCTTTCTATCTTGACATCAACTTCGTGGGTTGTGGAACTCCTTTGACTTTGAATAGCAACTCTTTTGGTAGATATAGCGACTTACAAAGATAACACTGTTAGCAGGGTGCACATCAGATATGTCATTTTTGTAGACCTGCTGGAACTGAAATTCAGGTTATCCGAAGACAACTGTATATAGATGGACATTTGCTACTGGTCCTCATACACCTCATTTTTGTTATTGGTTCATGTAAAAATGGTGGCATAGAAGCAGTGACCAAATTATCATGTTATAGTACGTTACGTCAATAACGAGCACTACAAAACACACTGCTCAGAAAGCAAATCAGCAAAACACGGCCAGCAGCGCTCTGCATACCCGTGCACAGTAAGGTGGTTGGTGCCACTCCTCATGGAGTTACTTGACATGCCATCATTTCATTGCCTAAAAGTGAAATATCTATAGTATGTTTACAGAGTAATGATGGGCCGCGTGTGTGGAGACTCCCCTCGCTAAAAGAGAGAAGCATGTTCGACTGCTTCTCCCGTATCCGCACTCGCCGAAGTTCCTAGAGAGAGGTCATGAAGATAATTTTCGAATGATCCGGAATCGGTGGCGTGCTTTGGGAGAAAAATAGAGGGCATCCGGACGATGTCGTCATTTGTTGCCCGACGCGTATTGTCGGCCTCCCCCGCTCTTATGGCGTGCGAATTGGGTCTGGGGCCAGGGCCCGCCTTGGGCCAAACTGTGCAAAAAAAGTGAACTATTCTATGAGCTGCGTCGGATGGGGGGCGTAGGTACAAGGGGACTGGAAAGCCAATCCCCTCCCCCCCCCCTTCCCCCCTGAACCTCCTCGCGCTCAGCCCTTCCTGCTCCACCAGCCGGACTTATCCCATCCCTCCTTCTTGTGATATTTGGACAGGTGGTCGTAGGCGGACTGCGCCTCCGAGGCGGTGTACACCCCTCCCGTGGCCTTCTTCCCCGTGGCCGATTTCGGTTTGCCGCCGGAGGAGCCGGCGCCGGCGTCGTCCTCGCTCGGCGCCCTCTTGCGCTTCGAATCGTTCGAGCCGGCCGTGTCGTCGTCCTCGGCCGTCTTCCCCTCGCCCGTGGCGTCTCCCTCCTTCTTGGCCTTCACGGCGGCCTCCAGCGCCGCCTTGTAAGCCCCCTTGCCCATGTCGGACGCGGCCTGGAGCCGTCCGTCCCCCACGACCATGAGGCTCCGGATGCTCACGATGACGCTCTCGATGTCGTTGATGGGATTCCACCCGTCCTTGGTCAGGAGCTCCATGCAGAGGGCGCCGCTCATGACGAACCCCGTCTGCCGCTTGAACCGGGGGGAGACCACCCTCACGAACGGCGGCTCGAAGGGGTACTGGTCGGGGAAGCTCATCTCCAGCTCCACGTGCTCCATCCCGCACACCAGCAGGTCGCGCGCGAGGTTGGAGTCCTCGTCGAACCCGAAGAGGCGGATGCGCCAGCGCTCCATGCTGTCCTCGTCGGCCGGCTCGAGGGAGAACCCGGCCTCCTGCGTGTCGGCCATCATGATCTTGTACAGGTCCGAGGCGAGCCGCCGCCGGCCGCCGGTCTTCTCCTTCTCGGCGCGGAGGGACATGTTCACGGCGGCGCGGGTGGGCTCCCTCCAGCGCTGCTTCTCGGGCGCGGCCGCGGCGGCCGAGGAGGAGGTGGAGGGGCCGGGGGAGGATCGGCCGGCGCCGGCGTCGGAGACGCGGGAGACGGCGCGGCTGAGGCCGAGGGGGGCGCCGGCCTCCTCGGAGGCCACCACGTTGATCCCCCCGTCGTCCGCCGGGGCGGGGCCCCCGCCCTCGTTGTTGCTGTTGTTGGTCGCGGCCGTCTCGAAGGGCTCGGTGGGGATGAGGAAGCCGGAGTAGTGCCCCTCGTCCTCGTCCTCGTACGCGTAGGAATAATCGCTCTCGTCGTCGGCGACGTCGTCGTCGCCCTCCTCCTCCTCCTCCTGGCTCTTGTCCTCGTCTTCATCTTCGTCCTCGGCCTCGTCGCCGTTGGCGTCGTTGGTCACGTTCACGGCGTCCCCCTCGCGGGGGGTCACCGCGTCCGCCACCCCGGAGCCGCCGGCGTCGGCATCGTCGGCGGCCGCGCCCTTGTTGTTGGCCACGTCGCCCTCGTCGGCGGGTATGGCCGTGGGACGACCCGCTCCTCCTCCCCCCCCGACCTCGCCGGGAACCATCATCTCGTCCGATCCGGGACTCATTCCCCCCCGACCACCACCCTCGGCGCCGGCAATGCCGCCCGAAACCCCGGCCTCCACGATGTTGGAGACCCGCGAGGGACCGACCGGGTCGGACGGCCCGGCCTGCTGCTGGTTCGAGTTCATGCCGGTGGAGAGGCAGTTGCTCATGTCGCTCGCTGGAAGGGATTGAGCTTGATCGAGCTGGACTATGGGGCCGGTCGTCGCGCCCGCTACGGTGCGCGCTACGCTACGATTGCTCTCGGCACTAACTTCGGTCCTGTCGTCGGTCGTTGCTCGTTGCTCGCGATTGTTGCTGCAGCCGGATGCCGTTTTTCCGCCGGCCCACACCAATAGCTAGAGGTTGGAACTAGTAGTCTTTCCCGCCAAAAAGACAGTTGGTTCGTTCCAACCTCNCGATCGAAAACCTGATTCGAAGCTCGATGCCTATCTAGTCCTTATTGTTCTGTGCCGTGAATCACATTAAAATTGATTGTTTTGCCTTTATGCCAGTGCTTCTCACTTGATAAATTGGGACTTTGACGTCACTTCCGTATTTTTGCCGACTCACAGGGATGCCAATTTTGAAATTCAGTCGAACAAGGCTCAGAAGTTACCAAAGGTAAGGGAGCACCACTGTGGATGCTTTTAATCACTTGCAAATGAAAAATAACACTGCTCTTCGCATTTTTGCACATATTTTGCATTTTTCCATTATCACCTATTGCATATTATCGGACTCACAGGTATGTATTGTTATGCATTTATTTCTGTTCCCCTCCCGCACCCTCCTTTACCTCAAACATCGCCCTCTCCTCCTTCCTCATTGCCTTTAGGTCGGGGTGCATAGATGTCACCTTTTTCAGGTGACTCACGGACCTATCTCCCTTCACACGCCTCCCCCCGTGAGTTTTTGATTTTTCCTTATTGCGAATGTATCGAACACCAGTCCTCTCTGCCAGCCCTTGCACATACTTACCTTTGTGCTGCACCACGATACTCATTGCCTTAAACACTCTGGGGGCTCTGTTGGCATTTCAACGGGCTTGCTCTGCTTGTATATACGCCCGATGCGGTTGCGGCCATTCCTTTTCTTGCGGGGCTTTCGTGATTTTCTGATGGGCGGGGGAATTTCTGGAAGCAAATCCTCTTCTTCATCCTCGGAGTCAGAGTCGGGGTCAGGATTTCGAAGTGGAGGTGGTTGGTCCTCGTTGTCTTTGGGGATGATGATAGTTCCATCGGGCACGGTTGAGGCCTTGCGTTGAGGAGTGGCCTTGTCATCTTGCTTCTTCTTGGGGCCTTGCCTTTTGTGTGGTGACTCCATTTTATTCTTCGCCAATGGAGCCATGCGGACAGGGGATGATGGATTGTGCTGTGTATGAGCACGATTACTCGGAGGAGTGACTTCAGCTGCTAATGTGTGGCTACTGGTGAAGTGATGATAATGTGACCGGTGCAGGACCGTTGCTTGGTAATGAAGAGAATTAACCTTGTGCACCACATTGATTGCCCATGGTGGATGGTACCCGTGCTTGATCTGGTGCATCACTTGGTGGAATTCATTCTCAACATGATCGATGAGTCTGAGTTGGGGGTAGTACACTGCTAGTCCCTTAACATAGCTTATTTGCCCCAGAATGTAGCCTATGTCACTGCAGTTGGTAGGGCTTGGAATGAAATTGGAATAATCCATTGTTTGATATTGTGAGGATGGGATATGCACGCAGGAAAGCTTGGTGCTACATAGTAATGTGCTGTCTGACGGAAGTCTCTCGTCTCTCTCGCTCGGCCAAGACTTGGCGTCTCTGTTCGACAGAAGCCGGACACGGGCAATTATGTGTTTTTGTGTTTTGTGCGCGATGCGACGTACGTATGTAGGAATAGCTACAATAGTTTTGTGATTTAGGCGGGAAGCCTCCCGCAATCAACCATCAAGATTTTGTGTTGGGCGCAAATAACTATCTACGCACGCTGGAATACATAAATAGTTTCGCGCTTTTAGGCGGGAAGCATCTCGCGAACTTTTTTGTCCTGCAGAGCTCGCACAAAGAGGGCAGTGCTGTGACTCTGGATTGAGAAGCAACGAAAGGAGTTTCATGCCAAAACGCATCTCGTTTCTTGAGAAATGAGACGCGATATATTCTTAAGGGTTTGTAATGAATATAAAAATATTCGACAAAATTATGTGCTAAATTGAGTAGAGGGCTTGGCAATATTTATCTAAATAGACAAGGGATATCTGTAACGTTTATAGAATTCCCCCGGGTGCGTTTGAGGCCTCAAACTCAGCTTTATGACACGCTACGCGAAGAGTAGTGTGTCAT
>JALLBE010000363.1:0-17485 GCA_036939795.1 Thalassiosira mediterranea
GACGATGACGATCGATCCATAGCGGCGCAGGGAGGACGAACGGAGCAGGGCAGCGGCGCCGAAAGTTGTTGTTAGACGATGCAGGCGTCCGCCTTTTTCGGAGGCGGTCCTCCCCAGCGTCAGCAGCAGCAGCAACAACAGCAGCAGGGCGGGGGGAGCGGCTATCCGCCCCCGCACGGAGGTCCCCCGCACGGCGGCGGCACCCCCTCGCACTTCCAACAGCAGCAGACGCCCTCGCACTTCAACCAATATCAGCAGCAGCAACATCAGCAGTTGCAGCGATCCGTGAGCCGCGATTCCGCCGAGGGAGAATTCGAGGAGCTCGATTTGAACAGCAACACGCCCACCAACAATGCCAATGCGGGCAATGCGGCAAGCGCCGGCGCATTCTTCGGCGCGCCGTCGACCCCCGCGGCCCACTCGGCGAGCCGCGGCCCCGAGGACTTTTCGAACTACAACGCCGCGAGCCGGGGCCCCGAGAACTTTTCGGCCAGCCGGGGACCCGAGAACTTCGGCGCGGCCCAGCAGCCGGCTCAACAGCGGCGGGGATATGGGCAGCAGCAGCAGCAGCATGGGGAGGAGACCTTCGAATACGAGGGGGTGGCATTGAACACCGCCCTTGCCGCCTTCGGGAACGTCGCCTCCGTCGCCGGCTCGGTCGCCGGCGGCGTCGGCGGCCTGGCCGGCGGATTGGCAACCGGGACCGCCCGCAGGGCCGGGGGACTCGCCGGGAGCGCCGCCGGCCTGGCCGGGAGCGTGGGAGGAATCGCCGGCAGCGTGGGGGGGGTGGCCGGATCGGTGGGGGGGATGATGTCCGCCGTGACTCCAGGGAGGATCGCGGGGGGGATGAGCAGCTGGAGGGGACGGATCGCGGACGTGGTGGCGCCCGTCGGGCCGCCGACGCCCCAGCAGCAGGTCCAGCAGCCTCAGCCGCCTCAGCAGCAGGTTCAGCATCAGCAGCAGGTTCAACAGCCGCCGCCACAGCAACAGCCCTCGACGATGGGGCGGCAGCCTCCGAGCAATGCGGCCGCGCAGATGTTCGGCGGGGCGCCCGGCCACGGCAGCAGCACACCAACGAATCATCAGGCGGCTCAAATGTTCGATAGGGCTCCCAGCCACGGAAGCAGCACTCCGACGAACCAGCAGGCCGCTCAGACTTTCGGCAGGCTCCCCAGCCATGGAAGCAATCCGCCCACAAACCAGCAGGCTGCGGAAATGTTCGGAAGGGCCCCCAGTCAGGGCAGCGGCACCCCCACCAACCAGCAGGCGAACGCCAACGCGGCGGCCCAGATGTTCGGGGGGGGCGGCGCGGCGGCCGTCAGAACGTTCGGCGACGCCGGCGGCGGCGCCCTCCAGACCATCGGGGGGGGGTACCCCGAAACCATCGTCCAATCCGAGAGCGGCGTCAGCGAGCCCATGGGGGACCAGGCCATGCACTCCTTCGACCGCTCGTCGAGCGGCGGGAGCTCCAACGGAGGCGTCCAGGGAGCCAGCGCGGTCGCCGCGAGCGCCTCCGCGTTGACTTCCGCCGGCGCCAGCGCCAGCGCGGCGGACGTCTTCGCGGCCCCGTCGCCCAAGGCGAGTCCCATGCTCACGTCGGCCGTGCCCCCGGCGCATCCAGGCGGGTTCAACGATGTCTTCCAGCAGCAGCAACAGCAGCAGCAGCAACAGCAGCAGCAGCAGCAGCCACCGCAGGCGGGACAGGCTTCGGCGCAGGAGCTCTTCGGGGCCCCGCCGCAGCAACCCACACCAACTGCATCGTCGGCGCAGGAGATGTTCGGGGCCCCGCAGCAGTTCGGCGCCCCCCCCACGCCGACGGCCGCCGCGGCGGGAGGGGGGCCGGTCTCCGGCAGCTCGTGGCAGATGGTCTCCACCCCCGCCGCCGCCGGTGGCGCGGGTGAGTTCTTCGGAGGCCCGCCGGCCCCCGCCCCGGCAGCGACACCGGCATCGACGACCGCGCCCCAGCGGCAGATGTCCCACCAGCTCTCCTTCCTTGAGAAAGCGACGCACGATCCCAACACCTTCCAATATGCGGATCCCCTCGAGGGACGTGCGACCATCGTCCCCGGGAGAGCAGGTTCTGCCCCGACTGCTTCCGTCGGAAATGCGGAAGACGTTGCTCAAGATGGTGCCAGCGTTGCAGGTGGGGCGAGCTCGGGTAACCTGAATGCTGCGATTCCGGCGGCGCCGGCCACCGGTGGCCTGAAGGCGATGGAGATCGGGCAGTACTCGCCCGCGGCCGCGACGACGCAGCCCGCGACCGCCGCGGAGATGCTCGGAGGAGCGCCCTCACAGCAGCAGCAGCAGCAGCAGACCCAGACTGCAACGACTCCAGCGACGGTTCCCGCGACGGCGGCGGAGATGTTCGGAGGGGCGCCCCAGCCGACTGCGACTCCGTCATCTTTGGCGTCGCAGCCTACCCAGCCTACCGCGACTTTTCCAACCCCCGTGGCGTCGCAGCCATCGCCGAAGGCGTCGACCCCAGCGGTCGTCTCCCTCCCGAAGCCCCGCCCGAAGGCCTTGCCGACCCCCGCGCCCCGTCCCCACCCCGCCGCATCCCGACGTCTGCACCTCCCCGTCCCCAAAAAGACCAACCTCCCCCTTCCCCCTCCCATCTCCTCCCGAAAGAAGATTCCCAAGGCACCGTCCTCCGGAAACGCCGGTGGATCGGTATTGAGCGGAGTGAGCGGCGTCAGCGGCGCGACGGGGGGGAGCATGTCGAGGAGGGCCACGCCGTTCAAGAAGCCCCCTCCCATGGAGATCTCCCCGGCGGCGGGAGGGGCGAGCCCGAGGTTTCACGTTCCCAACGCGGGGGCGAGCGCGAGCAGTCCGAGGTTTCACGTGCCGGGACCGGCCAGGACGAGCCCCCGCGCGAGCGCCGGCGGGTCCGGCGGGATGATGACGACCTCGCTGCCATCTCCGAGGGTGGCCGAGGCGCCCCCGGCGGTGCCGTCAGCGACCCCCTCGCCTCCCGCCGCCACCCCCGAGGTGGTCGAGAAGGTGGTTGAGACGGCAACTGAGACGACGGCGCCCCCGGAGGCGATAGTGCAGCCCCAGCTGGTGGCGGCGGAGGCTCGCGGCGCCGTCGTGTCCGGTGCCGCGGATGATGTCTTCGCGGATGGAGCGGTGGTAGGAAGCGAGCAATCTGCTCCGCCCGTGGTTGTACCTGCGGCGCCGCCGATCGCTCCTCCAGTCGCGCCTCCGGTCGCTCCTCCCGCCGCCCCCTCGACCGCGCCGCCGCCGGTGCACGCGGAACCTTCGATCGCGGACTCGGTCGTCCGGGACGCCGTGGAGGAGGCCGTGGGCCACGTGACCGTCGCGACCTCGGCCGTCGAGACGGCGCTCGAGGACGCGGTGCAGCGCGTGGTGTCCTCCGGCCCCGCGGCCGCGCCCGTCGCCCGCCCCGTCGCCGTCGCGCCCCCCGTCCCCGTGGGGTCGCCCCCGCCGTTCTACCCGGGGGCCACGCCGGCGAGCACGCCCATGCACCCATCCATGGCCGTCGATGCGACAGCGACGACGCCCGAGGCGCCGGTTGCGCCCCCGGTCGCTACGCCGGCCATGCCGCCGGGCGATGCGCCGCCGCCGCCAGCGCAGCATGGCGACGAGGTGGACGCGCTTCACCCCACCCGCATCCTCCCGGCCCAGCTCCCCGAGACCCCCTCCTCGCGCGTGACCGAGTGCGACGCCATGAGCGACTACCAAAACGAGCTTACGGAGGAGGACATGCGAGGCGTGGCGGAAGGTATGGCGGAGATGGCGGCTACCACGGCAGAGATGATGGCAGAAGAAACGATGTCAGAACGGATGGAGCGGCCCGAGGAGCGCGCCGAGGAATCGACCGAGGAGTTGCCTGCGGAGTCATCGTCGGCCCTTCTGCCCCCCGAGTGGTCCGAGGCGCGGACCGAGGACGGCATTGCCTTTTATCACAACCTGGTCACCGGCGAGACCTCGTGGGACAGGCCCACCTCCTCGGTCGCCTCCTCGGTCGCCGTCGTCGATGGAGCGGGCGTCGACGGGCCGACAACGGAGATCGAGGGCATGCCCGAGGGCGAGTCGTCGGCGGCGGACCGATCGGGAACGGAGATCGAGGGCGGGGCATTGGCACCGCTGGCCACCATTCTGTCGGAGGAACCGCTCCGCGACGACGCGGTCGACGCCGAGGGAACGAACGAGGCCCCATCCACCGGGGAGATTGCCGTCGATCCCCCTCCTCCTCCTCCGACCCTCCCGGGCGGGTGGGTGGAGGCGTCCGATCCCAACTCGGGAAACGTTTATTACTACAACGGTCTCACGGGCGAGACGTCGTGGGACAGGCCCTCCCCCGTCTTGCCGTCGGAGGAAGAGGGGGAGGAGGCGAGCGAGGCCGCGGCCAGTGCCGAGATTGCCGCTGATGGCGTGGCAGGAGCAGCAGGTGAGGCGGAAGGCGAAGGAGATGCAGCAGCGGATGGATCAGAGGAAGGCGTCGAGGCCGAACCGGTCGGCGAGGACGCTCCGGAGCAGCAACGGCCTGTCTCGAACGAGGACGAGATGGCGGGGGAAGCGGTCGCCGATGTCGCCGGAGCATCTTCGACGGAGGAGGGGGGCGCCGGGACCGCGCTCCCCGAGGGATGGGCCGAGGTCGCCGACCCGTCGTCGGGCGCTTCGTATTATTACAACGAGATCACGGGGGAGAGCCGATGGGATCGGCCCGAGGTTGAGCCGCAGCCGGAAGTCGCATCCACGGATGCCGAGCCGGAGCTCGAGCCTCCCGCCGCGGCGGAAGATGCGGCGATCGAGGGCGACCGGCCGCCCGTCGGGGAAGAAGCCGGACGCGTCGACGAGGTGCCATCCGAGGAGCCACCTACGACGACGCAGCAGCCGGCCGTCGTAGCCGAGGAGACCTCCCCGGACGACGGGGGCATCGCCGTCGACACCGATGGGACCTCCGAGGCGGAGGACGACGACGCCGCCCCCCCGGAAAAGGAAGTTCCGCTTCCCGGAGGAGGGCCGTCGCCGCTGCCGGAGGGCTGGGCCGAGGCGGAGGATCCGTCCACCGGCGCCAGGTACTACTTCAACGAGGGGACGGGCGAGAGCTTGTGGGAGAGGCCATCAGCTCCCGAAAAGGCTCCATCAGCCCCAGCTGCGATCGGGGAGGTTGGGGAGGAAGGCGCCGATCCGGCTTCCGGCGATGAGCTCGTTGCGGAATCCGACCCTTCAGCCGAGAGTGGAACGAGCCCCGAGGACTTTCCCACAGAGGAGCTCGGAGAGGAGCCCTTGCCCCCCAGCGAGGCAGTCGCCTCAGCGCAAGCCGCCGCCGCCGCCGAAGAGCCCTCGGCGGAGGGCGTGGAGGTCGCCGTCGCCGAGCACGCCGGAGATGCCCCCGAACCACCATTGCCGGCGCTTCTGCCCCCGGGATGGATCGAGGCCGTGGACCCCGGCTCCCAGCAGACCTATTACTACAACGAGTTCACCGGGGAGACGTCGTGGGACCGTCCTCGCGGCGATGGGACTGCTGCCCAATCGGGAGCCTCGAACGAGGAGGATGACGATGGTACACGGGAAGAGCAGGCGCAGGCGACGCCGGACGAGGATGCCCCATCGGAGACGGAACCCCCGGCGGCGGCGGCAACCGATGATGCGGATGATGGCGCGGCGTCCATCCGATCCGAGGAATCGGCATCCGTGCACACCGAGCAATCCGAACGGCATCAGGAGGATGATGGGGGGGCGGCGGCGGACGTGTCGTTCGAGTCCCTCCCCTCCGGGTGGATCGAGGCCAAGGACGAGGGATCCGGGAGGACTTATTACTACAACGAGGAGAGCGGCGCGACTTCCTGGGATCGTCCGTTCGAGGCAGAACAGGTGGAGGATACCGCGGAGGAGGCCGTGGAGGAGGTCCCCGCGAAGTTTGCCGAGGATGAGAATGAGGCCATGGATGGGGAAGAAGTGGCGGATGGCGGCGGCGGCGACGACGGCGGCGGTGGGTCAGAAGAACTTGAACGCGAGGGCTCTCCGCTCCCCGAGGGTTGGGTGGTCGCTGAGGACCCTGGCTCGGGGGGAAAGTACTATTACAACGAGGAGACGGGCGCGACCCAGTGGGAGAGGCCGGGGGAAGCGGGGGAGGAGGCGGGACGCAAATTGAGCTTGGATTCCGTACCCTCCCAAGTGGAGGGAGGCGAGGAAGGCGGCGATGTCCCTCAAGAAGAGGATGCCGTCCCCGGCCGGGAGGAGCCATCCGACGCCGGGGTCGACGAGATCGGCTCGCCGGAGCCGCCGGCCCCCCATGCCGACGAGGAGCCCGACGATCGAACCCACGACGAAGCGCGGGTTCCTCCGCGGGGCGACGTCGATGGTTCGTGGGTGGAGGCCACCGACCCCGGCACGGGCTCCGCCTACTACTACAACCCCGCCACGGGGGAGACCTCCTGGACGAAGCCGGAGCCGCCCGCGAGGGGGAACGACGACGGAGATGACGACGACGATGATGGAGCTGCGGATGCCGTCGACGAGACGAAGGCCGAAGGAGTATCGGACGCCGACGCGGCCGACGAAGACGAGGGCTGGACTTGCGTGGACCACCCCCCCGAGGCTGAGGTCGCGGGGACCGAGGACCTCGGGATCGCCTCCGCTGACGGCCGACCTACGGATTTGGATGGGGAAGCGGAGGAGGAGGCGGACACCGATTCCCCCGCCAGAGGGCCAGATCGGGCATCTGTGGACGACGAAGGAGACGAGCTCCCGCCGGGCTGGGCCGAGACCTCCGATCCTACATCGGGCAAGACCTATTATTACAACGAAATTACGGGAGAGTGCGTGTGGGAGCGCCCGACGGTGGTAGAAGAAGCTGCGGGCGACGAGCGGATCGCCGAGGGTGCCGTCGAGGACTCCAATCCCGATTCGGAAGAGAAGGAGGTCGCGGACGAGTTTGCAGCGGAAGGAGAGGCTGCCGCCGAGGAGGAGGAGGAGCCTTCCGCCCCGAAAGAAGATGAGGCGCGGGATGGAGTCGCCGGCGGGGAGGAGGGAGCGGCCGGCCTCCGCACGGAATCATCGGGCGACGATGACGGGCCACCGGCGGGCTGGACTCCGGCGACCGATCCCACCTCCGGCAAGACGTACTATTACAACGAGTCCACCGGGGAGACGTCGTGGGACCTGCCGTCCGCGAAGAAACCTGGATCTGCTGAGGACGTAGAAAGGGAAGACGAGGACGGCGGCGGAACCGACAAAAATGAGGAGGCCGCGGAAGAAGAAGAGCCCGCTCCGGAACCTCCCTCTGGGGAGGAAGATGCCGCCGCATCGCATTCCGATTCGCATGTCGAGTCTCGACTCGAGGGTGCGGATGATCTCCCCGAGGGGTGGGTCGAGACGAAGGATCCGACCTCCGGCAAGGTTTACTACTACCATGAGACCTCCGGGAAGACCTCGTGGGATCGTCCGGCCCGGGAGGAAGAGGGGGGCGACGAGACCGGCAGCGTACACACCGACGATGTCGCGGGCGACTCTCACGCCCGGGGATCGACCCAAGGATCATCGGGACCCGAAGAAGACGACGCCGGATCGTCCGCGTTGCCGGAGGGATGGGTCGAGGCGAGCGACGGGGCCGGCGCGGCCTACTACTACCACGAGGCGTCTGGCGAGACCACGTGGGAACGCCCCAAGAAGATGCAGGACGATCGCAAGGAGCGCGGGGGATCGATCGATTCGTCGTCGGTCGCGTCAGCATCTCGCGCGACTACTGGCCGCGATGCCGCTCACCAACAACGACGTCCTCGTCCGGCGCACGCCATCGCCTCCTTCGGGTTCGGCGGCAGGCTGTGCGTCATGATTCCACAGGTCGCCAAGTCTCTCTCCGGTGCGCCGACCCAGCCGGCGGCCGGGGGGGTAGGCCCCACCATGAGACGCGGCCCGGTGGTCATCCACCGCCTCCGGGACGTGATCCCCGGGGATCACGCGTGCTCGGTCCCCTCGCGCGCGAGGGAGGGCGCGTCGTCGCCTCGCCCGTCGCCCCTGGTCGGGGCCCCGGAGGGCGAGGTGCTGTCGTACCTCTCGGGAAAGAGCGCGAAGGGACGCCGCGACGAGCTGCTTTGGAACCTGGTGTTGGTGGCGGCTCAGAATCGGGGGCGGCTGCGCAACGACAAGAACGCCAAGAGGGCCATCGTGGAGCTGCTCCTGGGGAAACCCTCCTCGGCCGACGACCGGCCCGTGGGAGGCACGAACGGCGGCGGCCAAAAGGTACGGGCGACGAACGACCTGGGCGAGGTGCAGGACCTGCTCCTGCGGGGGGACCGCGAGTCGGCCGTGAGCGAAGCGCTCGATCAGGGAAACTACGCCCTGGCCCTGCTCGTGGCGAGCATGTGCGACCGCACGACGTACCAGATCGCCGCGAGGCGGTTCGCCGACGAGGCGCTGATGGCCGGCAGCCCCCTGCACACCTCGGCCCTGTTGTTTTCGAACAACCTGGACATACCCCGGGTGGAGGAATTGTTGGACCCGATGGACGGGGGGAGCAGCTTTTGGTGTGGGGAGGAGTATGCGAACCTGGAGGACACATGGACGAAGCAGCTGGCGTCTATCATGAGGTGGGTTTGATCCTAGAGTTGTATTGGTAACTTTGTGGTGTCATGTCATCTTGTTGCACATTCGCAAACTAACATTTTCCGGTACGATTATCTTTGCAGCAACCAAACGGTGGGATGGGAGAAGATCGTCCTCTCCCTTGGAGATCGCCTGCTGCAACTCGGTCGCTGCCACGCCGCACATGTTTGTTATCTGGTATCCCTCTGCCCCTTCGGACCTCCCTCCCAATCCACGACCCGCCTGGTGCTGCTGGGATGCGACCACAGGGTGCCCATGAATCAAATGCTCATGACGCCCGAATCCATCGAGGGGTTCGAACGCACTGAGGCGTTCGAGTGGGCCCGCCGTCGGGGCGGAAACAGGAGGACGCACATCCCCACCCTTCAGCCGTTCAAGCTCCGATACGCCGAGCTGCTCGCGGATTTCGGGCACGAGGAGCTGGCGAGGGAGTACCTCCTCAGCATACGGTCGTGCATCGGCCTCGGGTCGGACGCCAAGGGCGGAGGAGGGGGGAACAACGCGGGCGGCGCCACCATATCGGGCAATGTCTCGTCGCTCGCGGTCCACGGACGTCAGTTCGCCGAGGCGCTCGAGAGGCTCGACGACAGGATCTGTTCGTCCATCGGAGCTGAGAGGGTCTCGTGGGACGCCGGCGGCGAACGCTCCAAGGGCGCGGCGTCGGCCATAGGCAGCATAGTGAAGAGCGTGCTGGGAAAGAAACCCAAGGCGGAGATTGTGCCGACGGGTAGCGTCGAAGGCAACTCTGCGTCAAACCACGAAGCCGACGTGCTGCAACTGAATGATACGACGAAAACTAAGCCTGAAGCAGGACTGCTGCAGCTCGGGGAGCAACAACAGCCTCATTCAGTACCAAACTCACTTCAACAAGGAGGAGAGGAAAGTTTTGTAACAGCTGATCCCAGCTCACAGGAGCAAGAAGCTACTTCCGCAAAGACTGAATCGAAGTCACCATCCTTATTGAGCAACCCTTTCAGCCAGGACGACGAACCAACTGGCGGCCAACTCCCCGATGGTCATCAGGATCCTCCGATATCTGCCCCACCAAAGTTTGATGATTCAAAGCTTGACGGTTTAGACCAGCTCGATAATGAAAAAGAGGAAGAAAAAATAAAGCAGAACATACTTTCGACTCCCCAGCCGAAGAAAGGCGACGAGAAGAAGAAAGCGCCTTCATCAGAACCGGCAGGCGCACCGAGTACGTCCATGATTCCTGCTGTGAAATGATTCCGCTGATATTTCTCGTACTCTCTCTAACCCTTTTTGTGATCCTCCTCTCATCAGGGAGTGGTGGGTGGTTGTCCAGGCTTCTCCGACGCGATGCCGAATCAAAGGCCAAGGTGGCAGACGTAGGAGAAGAGATGCAAGCGTACTACGACGAGAAGCTCAAGCGTTGGATTTTCCCTGGCGATGATCCCGCCGAGGTGGCCAAGCCGCTAGCTCCCCCACCAATCATTCCCAAGAAAGCCGATGGGGATGCTCCCGCCACTCCGGCGCCCGCCGAGCAGAAGGAACTATCCACACTCGACGCCTTGATGGCGCCTCCTCCGAGCCGAGGCATGTCATCCGCCAAGAGGAGCACCCCCCTCGCGGGCAGATATGCCGATCCCCTAGCATCCATGGGCAATGTCTCATCGTCGGGCAAGAAAATACCCCCCTCACCCATGCTAAATAATAAGGGCCAGCCTCCCGTGGCCCCTCCTACCTTCGCCACATTTCAACCAAAGAGCAACCCGACGAAAGGCTCCGAGCCTTCCCAAAAAGAGAAAGAATAAAATATGAGGTTACAGTAAACACAGTGGAATTTCAAACAATAAATGAAAATGACATCCTGTAGGGTGTTGAATGATGCCCACTTCGAGATGACCCTATTTGATCAACACCAATGCAGTAGCATGAGGCTGACCATCATGCAATGTACACTCTCAGAGTAGAGACAAACCAGCAGGATATTCAATGCTAGTTAACAGCAGCACAGATAACCAGAATCAGCTGTGCAGTAGTGCAAACAAGTTGTGGACCCCAGGAGTATGAATGAATCAGACCAAAGCTTGCTAGAGGTCTATTGACTCAATTAATTGGTCCTTGACGTGACTGCTAGACCAAGACGGCCACCTAGTATATTCAGAAGTTTCCCAATCTATGCCTCAGCAGGGGCATCTAATAGTCAGACTATTGCATCTAGGTCTAGGTACCTGTTTTGTAGTAAGAATGAAATGGCAATCCACACATGAACACAAGCAACACAGGTGTAAATTTGAACCAATGAGAAAAAAAGATATTTTGCAAGCCATTCATGTTATGCTTCTTGATGCCAGATATTCCAACTCGCTGGCGAAATTATTTCCAGCAATATATGTATGGATATAATCAGGCCGACTGAGAGAATAATTTGTTGTCAAATGCATGTCACAGTATTGGACAGCCCTGTGAAAATAAGGCAACGCCCAATGTTCACACATTTATATTTACCACATGGCACTGTCTGGCAAATATGCTCCAGCTCAGCTCAGACACATAATAGAAATAGGATCTGGGGCTCATTTTCATGAAGTAAATGTAAATTTGAATCACAGTATTTTTATAAATGTCTGTAGCACCTAGTGTCAACATAAAGCAGTATTTTTGTATCAGTCACCAAAAAATGATTGTGCCATCCAATGCAAGTTTGGTGAATCCCAGGCCTCTGTCGAAGTTACTAAAAATCAATATTATTTTTATCTAGGTTGCTTCATGGAAAATGGTTCACTCTATGGATTGAATACTTTGATAATGACAAATCATCATCATCATAGAGGAGGATTCTGAATCCAAAGCCAAAACCGGAGCTCAAATACACCAGTGAGTACAATGCATAGAGCTAGATCTAACAAGATACAAGCTCAGATAGGGATTGCTGTTGTTCATAATTTTGTATCAGTTCAAGCTACAATTGCTGAGCCGGGCAGATAGCATTTTTTCTAGAGCAGAATGCTGGTTGATAATTTTACATGACATTGAGAGAACATGGGATGCACACTTAGCATATCGTAGGTATCTCAATCTAAATTGCACAGTGTTTACAATGGCTTTCTTATTGTCCATCATAACCACAGCAATTTTATTGATGATGTCTGTATTCTTATTCTTTATGAACAAGACATTTCTATGAGCTCAAAACTAATGGCCTGAATTGAATAACCTCTGTGGATGATACCATAGCCCTACATTGTCATTGTCTGTGTCCCTTCAAACAAACAGGTCTACATATATTATGTACACACCATGTGTCTTGTATTTGTATGGGTATCTCACCCACATTGACACCCCTTCACACCCACATGATAGGCATCTGTTCAATTTTCCTTGGTTCCATTTTGGTGTGAACTGGAGAGAAAGCTAGGTACCTACCTACACACAAAGACAAAGAGACCAACAAAACAAAGTGGGGGCTGGTTGTTTGATTCACTTCAGAGAGTTTCTTGGAGAAACAACAACTTGATTGCTACCTACCTAGAGGTACCTCTAGAGAGAGAGAGGACATAATGTGTGAAGAAGAGAAGGAATGCAAAGATACACATAGATGTGCGTAGGAATCGCAATACCTGCATGTCTTCGCTAATACTACTGATGTTAGAGATATTGGAGGAAAATGCTCAGCATTTGTCTAAGCTGCTTTGGCCCGATTACTATATTGCCCTATGTCTGTTGATGAGCCGAATGTCCATTGCCTTGTAGATGTCTATCTTTTTATCAATGTCGTACGAATCTACTCAGACACACTTCTTGATGAGGAGGCAATAGACTACATACCCCTACAGCAAGCGCACATTTTCTGTACTGTGTCTGACTTGGAATGAAAAAGAGACAGAGGCAATCTTGCTGCATGCAAAGAAACCAACCAAGAGCACCACAAGAGTCACCTCAGCACGAAGTGAGCACAAGCTGAAGTGTGAGCCTTGTGTAGACGAACTTATCGGGGGAGGAAGCGTAACGCACAGGACTTACTTCGGGAAGGGCGGTGGGCGGACGGACTGCACCTTCGTCCGGAGGCACATCAAATACCTACCATACATAGGTAGACCCGCTGCACTTGACTCTGCTGAGACTTTTCCCTGACACAATCGTGAACCAGAAAGAGAACAGTGGGTGCAGGGCGTCTCTCCATTTTCATCGTCAGTTTGGTGTCTCTCCCGATCATTCCCCATTGTTCACTGTTCGTCTCTACAATTTGTCTTGAACTTTCATTTTGTTTGGAACAGGGACCAAAGACCAGCTCCGTCCCACTTGTGTCCTTCAAAAGTGGACGGATCCGTCCCGGTGATTCTATGTACCATGCCATCATAGCGTAGGTACATAGCCATGGCACGGTCCGAGCTTGGTCAGAGAAACCGAACACTTTCCCGTCTTCCCATTCATAGTTGATGCACACCCAACGGTACACGTCACGAGCAGAGATATCGCCATAACAAATCGAACAACAAATATGAATGAGCCAACCAGACCATCATCGTGGCAGGCTAACATGAACGAGTACGCACGCGGGCCGTCGCCGCCCGGCGGTGGCGGAGGACGTGACGACGTTGTCATGGGAAACGAACGTGATGACGATTTTGTCTCACCTAGGCGACGTCCATTCCCTCTCAAGAATCGTATCAAGGACATGATGACAGCGTCCTCCTCGGCCGACGAACATGACGGCGGCGATCGAGAGGATTCAGTCATGGACGCGGCACAGACCCTGGCGAGCATCGGCCTGTCATCCCCGCCGTCCTCCTACAAGCCAGCACTACCTCTCACGGCGATATCTAGGGGCATTTCCGCTGGAGAACATAGCCATGCGAGCTCATGTCGAGGGGACGGAGCGTACTCGCTTGCCAATGCCGACAGAAGCAACACGTCCCAAAACATCTACTCTCGGCTTCCCGCAAGTGTACCGGCGTCCATGGGATCTAGTGTTGGAGGTGATCTATTGTCGCTCGTACGGGCACCTCCCAGCCTGAACGTGCAACACCAGACAGTACAGGCGCCCCGCGAGGTGGCAATTTCAAGGCCATTCGCGTCGCTACTAGGTAGCGACATCCCTCTGACGTTTCCTCAAAAGGTGAGCACATGTTGTGTCGGAATAATAGTCACGTACTTGCACATGCTTTAGGACAAGACTCAACATTACATATGGTTCCTGAACTAATTACAAACTATTCCAAGCTGATGGAGGTTCTCGCTAATCCACAAGTGGCTGACATCGTCTCGTGGCTTCCTCACGGGAAAGGATTCATCATTCTCCAAAAGCGTCGGTTTGCGCTGGACGTAATGCCTCTCTACTTCAAACATTCGAAGTTCACGAGCTTCACGCGCAAGCTCAACAGATGGGGCTTCTCGAGAGTCAGCAAGGGTCCGGAGATGGGAGCGTACTACCACAAGCATTTCCAGCGCGGAAACTACCTACTGTGCATGCAAATGCACTGCCAGTCAACGAGCAACCAATCTTCCGTGGCAAAGTCTGACAAGGACGGTGTCAAGTCTAAGAAAGTATCGAAAGAAGCCGCCAAGTCTAAGGACCACATCACGTCACCAGCCCCAAGTCCCGAGCCCCCAGCTCTTGCAAGGAGCCCATATGTGACTGCTGCATCACCATCCTCTGTCAAGTCTCACACAGTGAACATGTCGGCTGCGATGCCATCTTTTGAACTTAACGAGGCTAATACGCGTCCGAGGTCACACTCACCTTCATCCGCATCAACAAGAAATGAAGTTTTCCCTCCAATGACTGCTAGGAGTATGCGTGGCGTTGACTCTAATGCACCACCCTTCACAATGGCCAATGCCATAGCCACTGGTGGCGGAGAGAGATTACCCTCGATGGGATTCGTACAGCATCAACGAAGTATCATCAATCCAGGATCATTCGACAGGGCTTTTCGGAGGCAACAGCAGATTCTCCAAACACGCAACGACAAGGATATTGGCAAATGCATGGGCCAGACTCATAAAAGTGCTCCTGCCCCTAACTCTGAGCTTCGTCAATTCGAAGGAGGCATGAACCTTCCCACAAATCGTCCGTTGTCATCCTCGCCAGCCATGCAGCAGCTTCCGACTGTTGGTCAGCTTTCAAAACTTCAGCGAGAACTCCAGCAGCAACAACAGCAGCTACAACAGACACGCCAGCAACAGGGACAAAGAGATATGCTATACCAACAACAGCAGCAGGCACTAGCGGTCCAGAAGCTCCTAGGCGTGAACACTTCCTCTTCACAGAACCACTCACTCATCATCACCAATGCTCTGAATGCACTCAAGTCGTGTAATGACCAGGCCCTCCTCAAGGCGATGATGCCGAGTGAGTCCACCACCGAAGACAATGCGACAGAGAGTTGCATCCGCGCGGCAGTATCTGAGCGGCTGCAGCAACTTCGAAACGAAAATGCAAACACGAACCAATCAGGCTTGGCATCGAGCCCTATACCGCCTCGTCACCTAGAACGCAGTCCGAGGGGAATGCCTCCTTCCATACACAACAACATGAACACGCACACTCAAGGTATGAGCCAACCACAGGACACAAACTATTCCTTGATGCTGGCACAAATGCGCAAGCTTGACAGAGCAAACCAGCAAAGAATAGCAGGGATAGAGTCCACGGGGATGATTAATAAGGTGTCAAAGCTGCAGGGCCAGTTGCCTCCAAGTGAAGTGGCTCGGCTTTATAATGAGATCAGTGCAATGCAGAGGCTGCGGCGGCAACAGCATGGTACTCTTCAGGCGTCACATTTGGATGGAGGTGGTGAGCTATCTCAGCAGCAGCAGCAGCCACAAAATGACGCCAAAAAAAAGTATCCCCGGCCAGTAAGGCGGGCATCGGCGGCTTAACTTCTGAGCACGTCGAGTGCAGACTAGGTCTATGGCTATGTATATGATCTAAGACATTAAAAGTAAAGCTTCATCAATAAAAACATGCAAGGTTAAAAGAAAAGCATTTTTATCATCATGTTCAAAGTATGTGGAACAATAGTACAATATATGAATACACCTGTCCCATGATGCACAATCCAGGGCCACTCTGACTGTAAAATGATAATGTGTCAGAGGTCATCTGCCATAAGCTGATATCACAGAAGTCAGTCACAGAAACCGGAATTCACCGCTGCTGTCAACTGTCAAAAATTTCTTCTTGCTGCCTATCAAACGCTACATTATCCAGTGAATACAATGGGTGATGAACAAGTAAGAAATCTCAAGGTATGGGGCCACATTGAACACTGAACTAACATATTTCACTGATCAAGGCAAGAAATTGTGAGTGAACCAAATGAGTCTTTTTGACATTGCCAGCTTCAACCAAAATACATTGCCTTCAGTGCCCCACATTACAACACACACACAGTGATTTCAATCATTAATCCTCAATGCCACAATTAGTTTGATTGGAGTGTCCGTGAATTCTTTGTCTATAAAATTTTCAATGGTTAGTCATCTTGTGAGAGTAGCTTACCAGTGAGCGCTGGCAGGCTCAACTCTGTTGATTTGAAAGTAATGATAGGAGCTTTTCACACCAGCTCTCAAGAACAACCTTGTTTCCGAGTCACCAAACCATCCAACATCCAATTGTCAACATGGCCAATAGGCAACAGGGTTTGTGTCAGGAACTTGGGATCAGTGGGACAAGGCCAAGACGAGTGAGGTTGACCCAATAGGCATTCTATTAATCTACGCATTTGTCCCAGTCTTCTCGCAACACATTACTCTACACAGCAATGAAACCTTAGCTCCCAATGATCTACCAATTTGTACAGAACTCTCCAGTCCAATACAACGGGATTACACTGTTCTTTGTTGATTATAGACTCCATACCCGTGCTTAAACCAGAAAGATAGATGCAACCATTTGAATGATAACGGTATTGGTAGATCACAAACCTGTAAATAGAAATTTATTATCTCCAACATCATAGAGAGTTGTGCTTGTGACTTCATAGATGTACACTCTATTAATGACAGCATGGGCACTGCACATTATGGGTACCATTCTGGCCAGTAGAGATTTTTATTAAACAAAGCTAGTGTACCTGTGTACCTGCACTAGCTTTGCTGGTAGTTTGAAGCTTCAAACGAGAATAATCGAATAACCAAGAAGATGGTGTGACAACGACAACTGTGACACCTCCAACATGTAGGAATTAGTACTAGATGCCCATCAGCCATCCAACGGATGACTGCTGACAACTAATTTTGAATTTTGAAACATTTTCACATAGCATCCCACTTGATAACTTGAAAATGGAAGTCATTGATCACATCGCGAAAACGTTTCGAAACAGACCACATGGCCGACTGGGGCTGGGGTTCGCACGAGTGGTGCAAATCTCTACTACGACGAATGGCACAAGTCTAAGTCACATGTACATGCAGATGCAGATGAACATGTATACATGTACCATTGATCTAATTTATTTGCATAATGCACATAATATGCTTTCAGATGCACAATACAACTGTACTATAGTTCCAGAGATGGTGTGCTACATTATTGTACTATCAAGCGGGAGGTTGAATTTCTACCCGATCCACTCATGGAGACTAAGCCTAGCCGTAGAAATTAGTATATCAAGAGAAGCCCAAGAGGATACGCCGATTCCTATTTTTATTTTTTTCGGCGTGCGCCGATAGAGCTGGCCATCACGCATCAAGCGCGCGCGCGCACACAGCACAACCAACGACGAGAGACGCGCGACACGCGAGAGATGAACGAACCATGGCGGCCGGATTTGCCCTACGGAACGGCCTCCAGCGCCGCCGCCACGGTTCATATTATTGACCTGCCATAGAATGGCCTCCTGGCTCGGCTTGTGAGGAGCGAAGAGATGTGCTGCGATATCCATGCATTAGAGCTCCAACTTGGCCAGGTCGACGCTGTCGACGCGTCTGTAGATAG
>JALLBE010000364.1:0-17456 GCA_036939795.1 Thalassiosira mediterranea
CATTGATGTAAAAACTCGCGTGGGGAGCGTGGGCGCGCCCACCGTGAATTGGTCAATCTCAGGGGTCAGGGGGTGCCGGCCATCAGCGGCCTCATTGATCTCGCTCAGTCGGCAGGCGAGTGCGCATAGCAAGCATGGCCGCAGTCACCCTGATCGACGTCGCTTCCTCCTCCGTCGGCGGCTCCCCGTCGGCGGCGGCGTCGCGATCCCATCAATTCGGCATCGTGTCCCTCCCCGATCCGGCCAATGACGACGGAGGCACGTCCTGCGAGAGGGACTACATGCTCGTGACGCCCGCTCGTCCTCCATCGTCTGGCGACGTCACGTCGCCGTGCCACATCCACGAGATCCAGGCGGTTCTCCCACACAATGGAAAGTACGCATCGTACTTCGTCGGCTCAAGGATCGTGTCCGATCCGGCTCTGCACGTGTCGACGCGGGTCGATCCGCTCTTCTTCGCGCTGGCGCATTTCCATCGCGCCTCGGCGAAGGACGCAGAGAAGAAGCTGGAGAAGTGGCAGCCATGGGATCAGGCTTTGGCCGACGTGCCGTCGACGATACTACGCGCATTGAATTTGGACCCGAGGTTGCAAATCGACGGCATTGGCAGTGTAGGACAGCTGGGGCACCTCCTCGATTCGTCGGACATGTGCGGTGACGATCTCGTCCTTGTAAAGTTCAGCGAGGAACACACCCTGAGGTGGCTTGTGGCAAAGTTCGACAGGTCCGTTGAGGCGATGCGCCATCGCCTGAGGGAGAAGAAGAGGAAAGATGCACGGAGGGCCAAGGAACTGAGCGACGCGAGGGGAGCAGCCAACTCCTCCTTCACGCTGGCAGAAGATGAAGAAAACACAACTTCGGAGAACCAGCAGAAGAAAGAGTCGAGTGGAGGAGAATCGATGGATTCGTCCTTGAGCAAAGAGGATGAACAGTCTGCGAGGGTTGGCGCCCTGCAGCTCGTTTGTGATTACATTCCAACTGAGTGGAAGAATAAGCTGGCCGAAAAGGTCGGAATGAAAGAATCCGACTGGAATGGAACAAAGAAAAACGCCAAGTGTCCTAGCACGTCGAACTCGGAATCATGTGGGGAGAAGCGTCCCAGGGCGACGTGGGAGGGCGCCATTGGGCAGGAGGACGCCGACGCCCTACTGCAGTACACCACGGGGAACGGTGGCACGTCTTCGTCTTCCGTCATCACACCCAGCGATAAGAAGAAGGAACAGGTTCGAAACGCTCAGAGCGTCGGCCTGAAGAAGCTTGCCAAGGTGAATACCAAGGGGATGAAGAGCCTCACTAGCTTCTTTGGTGCGGGAAAGAAGAAGAAGACGAAATAGAGCAATCAGAAGTCTGTCTTGCCTCTTAGCCTATCCAGGAGAGAGGCCAATGCCACAAGATTTATGACGGCAGAGCCGCAAAACTAAGCTTTGACCACATAGTACCAGTTCATCATGCTTACCAATACTCTGGATACTAGTCTCAGTTATATTTATCCTTTTAAGTAGAAATATTATGCGTGTTCATTCACTTGGCCACTGCAAAATACAGTACGTAATTTGCTATGGCACAATAATGTTGCAACCAAAAATTTGGGCGGTGTGCTGGGTGTTGGTCGAAGTGAGTCATCTCACTTCAAAACTTCGCTCGTCGGTCCAGCGTTGGTCATATCAAGTTTGGATCAAGCAGATCGTAACCTTTGTATATTCACATACATGCCGTTTCATATTTCATCACATTGACAACCTCCCTTTGCTGATCCAGCCGCGGGTGTCCAGCAGAGACGAATACGGCCATGGCTCCCCTCGAATGGGCTATCATGCATGTGTTTCACCCGAGTGCTCAAGACCACCACAGAGCACGACCACGAAGACGGCGGGCAGCGTGCGTGTTGTATCGTACACATTCCTACATAGGAACACATACTGTACTCATCACTTATCCTGATCTTGGTCTTGCTCCCGTCTCTCCGTAACTCTACATATAGTACGATAGCTCTCTCTAGAGCTCAAAGCTCTCTCTACCGCGTCTCTACAGAGCCAATTTCCAGACCGTTGATAGCTATGAAATAAACGAGGAATGCGGCTGAATGCGGAACCCTTCACCATTCCAAGTCTCATAAACTATCAAAGCCAATCCAGGAATCACAACAACTTTCCTCATCCCTTTGGCCTTCCAATCAAAAGAAAACCAGAAATACCAACGCAAGATGAAGCCGGGCTCTGCTGCATTCCTGCTCGTTGCGCTGTCGAGGGCAGTCAACACCCTCGGATCTAGCATTCGTGGCGATGGGTCGGAGAGAGAAAACTTATTCCATCACGATACTCGTGATCTTGCAGTGAGTTTGCTCAATTCCACTTGGCATTGTTGTTGTATCTGTGAGGTATGGTAGATGCTAACAAGAATTTGTCGTTTCGATCTTGACATCAGGCCACGGGAGAAGATGCCAACGCCTTACGATTTGAGGCTGACATGGAAGATTTCCTAGACCAGATCGGAGATGAAGCATATGATCGCCTCACAGAGTCCTACAGTCAACTCGTAGATGATATCAACAGGGAGCTTCTCGAGGTAGATCCCGACCTTAGTGATGAGGAGTTAGCATCTGCTAGAGCTACCATTGTTGATTTCCTCGAGGAAGATACAGAAGAAATCTCAGACGAGACCGAAGACGCCGGCTTTGGACTTTTCGGCGACAAGGCCAGCCTTGAACAAGTGAGCCAAGAAGATGAAGCTGACACAGAACCCAACATGCAGCGTGGAATCCGAGGGCGTCATTCTTACTATGACAATTACAGAAACAGGGGCTGCAGAAACTGGCGTGGGGGCAAAGGATCGAGCCATAATGAGTTTGACTTGTACTACCATGTGTCTAGATCCTACTGCAAGAGAAAGTGCAATAACTTGGGGCACCATTGCTATGGCTATGAGTACGGCCCTCATAACAGAATGTGCGAGGTCTGGACGGAACCAATTGTCTACGTGGAGCACGTGCATGGTGTTGACTGCTTCGTGAAATAGATGCATATTTGAAATGGAAAACATATGTTCATGTGTAGATGTACAAGTTAACAGGTGTCTTTGATACGTGCTCATATCTAGCTATGTCAGCCTTCGATTATGTTAACAGGTGACCTAAATCGATTTCCAGCCTTCGGCACTAGCAACGTGATGGTCATAATCTGCAAGTATTGTATCACCTTTCGTACCTCGTACGCTGTGGAAACGAATCAGTAATGTTGACACCTTCATTGTTCAGGGAAGCTTGATTTCATGTCATAGATCATGACCTTGGGCCAGCGAGACACTAGAAATCACTTGCTGCATATATATGCAAGTACCTCATGGATGTGATATCGTAGTGGCCTTGACACACTTGTTTTGGCCATGAGGCCGTCTAAAGTTCTGTGATGGATACCTTTCCGAGGATCACCATCGGTCTAGGTTGAATGCAATGTCCACGGCATATGGCAAAGGGAAGGCCTGTAGTGTAGTCTGGGAATAGTAAAGTTTCCATTCCTCAATGAAAAGCCATCCTTCTTCAATACTGATGCACCAATACCTGGTAATTCTGCAACACAGAGCTCCAGTGCTATCTGTTTGCTGATGTCCTGGCGTGAACGGTACAGTCCGAATGACACATTGCCCTTGAAGCAGCTAGTAGCGCGACGAACATGTGCCCTAGAATCTTCACGAATTACTGTCATACGAGTAAGGATTGCGAGCTCCACAATCACGGCGTGACCCTATATTCCCCTGTCCATCCGAAGACGCAAACCCAGGGAAGCATTCGCACAAGCCAGTCGAGTGATTGCAAATACCACGACCTGAACAGGTCTTGTATTCTTTCGTGCCATCTTCCAGGGTGATCATCGTCAGCGCTCCATCAATGCCTGCAGAAGTATGAACCTCGATGTCTGGGACGTCTCCCGTAGGTGAAAGGAATTCAATATCTACAACACCTTCGGATGCTCTGCACACTTGCAACGAGTCAGGTGCCAGACCTGGCGCACCAACATAAATGGCTGTATCACTGTAGGACACAGACACACTTTCCACTGTAGAGAGACTGTTGAGAGATGTCTCCAAATCGGCTGCTGTGTCGGTCGCACTTACGCTGACGGACTGGCCCCGAAAGCGTAGCTGGAACGATCCAGTATCATCACTGTCAGTGCATGAGAGTTGCTGTACTTCATTTTTCTGATGGTTGGTCATTGGGTCATCTCCCTTTGGACAACTCTTCAGGTTGCAATTGTATCCCTCGAAGTTCTCGGAACATTCGCAGCCAAACACTTGGTCGCTGTCCCAGGTGAGAGCGTTGTTTGGATCGCTGCCATAAGTGTAAGGGGAGGGGACGCCATTTACTTCATTGTGCCCAGCGAGAGTAGCCATCGATAAACATTGGCCATTGCCATGGCAATCCTGTTGGCAGGTCAAGTATTGGCAAGCAGCACCTTCGAATCCAGAAGCGCACTCGCACTGGCCAGTCTCGCGGTTGCAAATCCCCATGTCGCTGCAAACTGCATCGGCGTGAGCCTCATTATCGGCAGTGGGGAATGAAAACCAACTTTTACCCGTGGGACAATCGATAAGCGAGCAATCTGGTCCACTTCGTCCACTCTGGCAGTCACACCTGTACGTTGGTGGGCCAAGGCAAGTTCCATGGCCAAGACACGCCGGCTCTCCTGGACAGGTCGAGGTAGTCCCAGCCGATCGGTGTCCGCAATCACCCCGAGTGCCAGCGTTTCCATAACCGTCAGATGTCATCCAATCATCCAGGCACTTGCAGATTCCCTTTCCTTCGTCACACGTTCCGTGGTTGGAGCAGATATCAGACTCCTTGTCTCCCGTGACGACTTTTTGGGAAGTGATGATCGGTGTGTCAGAGCCAGAGGTTTGCCCAAGGTTTGTGCCGTCGGGTATGAGTAGCGGCAGGTCACCGAAATCTTGAAGAAAGGTTACTTGGATGTTGTTACCGGAAGAGATGCATGCCGTGGTAACACCGCCAGTCCAAGATACCGCCACCTTGGGCTGCTGCCCTTTGAGGGACGAAAGAGCATTTAAGGCATCCGTAACATCTGAAACAGAAGCATCCACTGATATTGGGGCCGTTGTCTCTCTCTTGAAACTTAGCGTGAACGTCCCAAAATCAGCGTGGCATTCCAACAACTGGACGTCATTGACTTGAGAGCCAGTCAAGGGATCGTCTCCCTCCGTGCACGTCCGTATGCTGCAGTCGTAACCCGCGTAGCCAGGATCGCAGATACACCCTAAGAAGTGGTCGGCCTCCCACGGAGTTTCGTAAACATTGACCTCGGCACAAGCTCCATAGTCTCTTGTCGTGCAACTGATGTCATTGCATATCTCTGCGCTCGTGCAACCCGTCGACTTCATGTCAACTCCCGGGTCTTGCATACGTGCAAGCGCCTTCGACGACATACATCTGCCTCTCCCGGAGCAGTCGTTCGGGCACGATAACCTTTCGCATGCCGAGCCTTCGAACATGGTATCGCACGAGCATTGACCTGTCACCCTATCGCACTTGCCCCGATTGGAACATTCAGCCGGGTTGTGCGCTGTATCATCGGCTGTGGCGGAATCGCTCCACGCAGGGCCAACCGGGCACGTTCGCAGGGAGCAGTCGGCGGCAGTGAATCCGGTAAAGCACGAACACACTCCCCATGTTTCACATTTTCCATTTCCTGAACACGAGTTGGGGCACGGTGTATAGACAGACGCCGAGGATTGCCTGGCAAACGCGAGAAGAAGTGCCGCGATTGTTGTGAAGTTTGAAAGACCGCATCTTGTCATGCTAGCCGCCATGATGAAGCTTGACTCGCGTTTGCAATGTGCGAGCGAAGTGACAGATCGATATCAAGATCCGATCTTGTCCGATCGGAGGTTGACCAAGGGTAGATCCTTGATCAGTCGAGCCTGGCCGGGGGCGGGGAGAGTGGTCTGGCTTCGATGACGCTTTTTGAAAGCTAGCGCGAAGCTAGAGCACCTCGCTGGACCAAGCTAGACCGCATTTTTAAAAATAATTCGGGGTCACCCATACCAACCCATACCGTGTGATGTATGGTGTGATGTACGGTGTGATGCTCATGGTCCAATAGACTGATGACGGCATACTCAAAATTGGTCGCAAGTTCATGGTAGAGCTATGGTCAATGCGGCACTAATATGACAAGGTGCACGTCGAAGAGCACCAACTAGTACCTCCTGTGCGTGTAGCCACAAGTACCTCCGTGCGCAGCCGCACGTTTTATGAGCATCTTGCTTCTATGCGTCCTTCTTCTTCCTACCCCTCGGCTTCCTCCCCGGCTTCCCCTTCACCGTCTTCCCGGCGCTTTTGCCTGGCGAACCCTGCGCGGGGGTGCTTGCCGTGCTGGCTGTACCGGTAGCGCCTGCTGCTGCGCCAGCTGCACTAGAGTCCTTTGCGGTCGGCGCTGCCACGGCTGTAGCTGTAACAGCAGCAGTTGGAGGCGCCGGAGCGGAGGGATGCAGCTGCTTCCCCGAGTTGGTCGCGGGGGCGGCTGCTGCCGCCGACGCGGCGTAGAGGGCCTTCAGTGTGGCTGGCGACTGAGCGGCCGGCGGCACCGGCTGCGCCACTGCAATCGCAGGCTTGGCAGGCGTGGCTGCCGACGTAGAATCTCCCGGCTTTGCCGCCGTGGAGGTCGATGCCGACGCGGCGGACTTCTTCCGTGGCTTTTTCGTCTTCTCCCCCTTGCCCCCCTCCGCGCTCGCAGTCGAGTCCGCCCTGCTCCGCTTCCCCTTCCCACCCCCCTTGGAAGCCGCGGAGGTCTTCTTGGCCTTGGCCTTTCCGTCGCTCTTGCCATCCTCTCCACCCTCCGCCTCTTTCGCCTTAGTTGCTTTGGTTGCCTCCTCCGCAGCTTTGGATGCCCTCTCGGCCTTCATGGTCTCCAACTTGCCCCTCTTGGCGCGCAGCTCCCCCTCCTTCCTCAATGCCATCTTTTGCAATATCAAGAGTGTCAACGCGTCCTTCCTCACACCATCATACAAATCGCAACTTCTTTTGGTAGCCAGCGGATCTTTCGGTACCTTCAATTCCTCCAAGATACTTCCCATCTGCTTCAACGTTCCCTTATTCAATCCCGCCCTACCCTCGACGGAGGGCGGGAAGAGACGGCCAGATTGGAGGTAGGGGGTGCCCGGCGTGGGTACGGGGGCGGTATCGAGGAACGATGCCGATACCTCGGAGTGAGTGTGGAAGAATGGATCCACGGGCGGTCGGGGCGGCGGGCGGTACGCGGCCCCCGGAGGAGGGGGCGCCAGCGGCTTTCCATGAGCAGCGGCCAGAGGCGCCACGCCGGCGGACTTCTTTCCAGGAGCGCCCACGGCCGTTCCGACTGCTGCGCCTACAGCCCCACCAGGAGGGGGAGCAGGTGCGGCCAGAGCACTGCCAGCCGGGACCAAATGCTTCCCCGCCTTCTTCAACCTCCTCAGCTGCATCTCCACCGCTCGCAACTCCGCCCTCAATTCCTCCTCCTCCCTTTCCTCCTCCTTGCTCCTGTGCCACAATCGATCCACCTGAGCTCTCCTAACCCTTTCGGCGGCCAGATCGTAGGGTTTTATTCCGGAGCGGTGGGATGTGCCCGTGGCGGGGAGGGAGAGGGGAGGGGCCAACGTGGGGTTCAGGGTTGCGAGTTGATGGGATGCGCGCAGGGCATCGGCCTCGGCGGTTGGGAGGGTGGCTTCTTTCTGTTGTGCAGAGGAAGGATTGGAATCTTTGGAATCAGTTTCTCCCGCGGTTGCAGCATTGGATGCCTTGTTGCCATCCTTTCCAGCTTGGCCCGCCGCGGTTCCGGCCACGGCTGTTCCTGTGCCTCCAAGCTTGGCAACCTCCCTGGCCATGACCTCCTCCGCCCTCCGTTGCGCCAACGCCGTCCCAACTGAGTAGTAACGATGCTGCAGATCCTCCACCTTTCTCAAACTGGCCGTGGTGCATCCATTCTTCCCAAACTTAGTTTGCCATCGATCAATTATCACTGGCCATCTTAGATCATATTGCCGGGCGAGGGAGAGCAAGGCGTCGGTCTCGGCTTTGGTCCAGGGGAGGACCTTGTTGGATCGAGCCAGTTTTCTGTGAAATGAAGATGAAGAAGACTTGTCATTGGTAGACTTCTTTCCATCCTCCTCGGCCTTCTCTCCGGCCGGCCGATCCTTCGTGCCATTCGAATCATTCCCATCGCCCTTCTTCGCCTCCCTTCTCTCGCCAGTGAGCAAATCGTACTCTTCCAACCCCTCCTCCTCCCCCGCAACCTTCAAATACCTCTCGTACTCTTCATCGGTATAACTGAGCGGATCGAGGTTGACGTCGAACCTCGCATAGGGATAATCCGGGTACTCCACGTTCGCCCTCACCCAATGATGAAACTGCGCCCCATCCCGACGCGCGGAGGAGCCGAACGATTTCCACGCCCACGAGCGGGTGGTCGTGCCCGTGGGGACCAATCGGTTGCCGAGGCGGACGACGGTGGCGGATTTGGAGAATGGGCGGGAGTGCGAGGAGTGGGCGATGGACGAGGCGGCGGAGGATCGACCGTCGTCGGAAGACGCGGGGGTCGCTTCGTTCGATGATTGTGCGCCACCACCACCGGCGGCGGCGGCGATGGACGCAGCGGCGGCTTTGCTTCCCTTGGTGAATCCGATGGAGGGGACTATGGGCGGGAGGGACGATAGGACGCCTCCGCCGTCGTTAGTTGCTGGGGCGGAGGCACCGTTGCCGGGACCGCCCCTCGATGCATTCGCCGCGGCTGCCGCCGCAGTGGCCGCCGCCGCGGTCGTTGCCCCTCTCGACTTTGGTGCCATCGTCTCGTCTCGCGTCGACGGTGTCGTCAAAATCTGTCGAAATGAATGCGCCGAGCGATAGCAAATCCAAAATGAAATCGATGATGGAGGTGTTTTGGCGGGAAATCTCCCGTTCGATGAACTATTGATTCCTACGGACGAAAGATCAACAGCTTCTTCGAAATCACAAACCAACTTCCGCCGGAAATGGCGGTGCCACGGTGGTACAATATCTTCATTTTTCTGCGTAGAGCGTTGAACCTTGAACCTCTCGATAGCACCCACCCCCCTCTCTAGCTTGCCACGATAATAATTCGAAGACCATGGGACGCAAGAAACGCCCAGCCGCCTCGGCAGCCGCCGCCGCCCCTCCCGCCCAGCAATACGGCGGCTACGGCGGAGGGTACGGCGGCGGCGTCGCACCTCCCATGCCACCACCTCCGCCTCCCGTCGCGTACGACCAGTACGGCCGTCCCCTCCCCCCTCCGCCTCCTCCGATGATGATGCCTCCCCAGCACGGACAATACCAACACCACCCCCAACAATCTCCTCACCAGCAGCAATTTCAAAATGGTGGACACGACAATGGCAACGGCGGCCCGGCCGCCAAACGCTCTCGCGAAGACGAGCCTCCCCTCGAGGACGGCGAGCGCTCCCACTACCCCGTGAAAAAATACCGTCCGGACTCCTACTACCGCTCCATCGAGGCCTTCCACCGCTACACCAAATCCCACCGCATGCTCGACGCCGCATACGTCCGCTGGACGTCCGGCGGATCCACCGCCGAAAAGCCCATAGTCTTCGGGATAAAAATCGCCGGGAGCTTCCTGAGCTGGGGACGGGGCAAGACCCGCGACGCCGCCATCGACGCGTCCATACGCGCCGCCTTCGCGCTGGTGGCCGCGCACGGGTACGACGATTTCACGATGAACGACGATTGCTTCACGGAGGAGCCGTACGACGAGCCCGAGGTCGCCATCCCCCCCCCGCCCCCGCCGCCTCCCATGGGCATGGGGGGGCTGCCTCCCGGCGTGCCCCCGCCCTTGCCCCCGGGGGCTCCGCCCTTGCCGCCCGGGGCGCCCCCGGCGTTCGGTGCGCCCCCGGGGGCGCCGCCGGACTTTGGTGCGCCACCCCTGCCTCCGGGAGGAGGGGACGTGATTCCCCAGCCGTCGGCTCCCAGCACAAGTTTGGCCGTGGCGAGTGCGGTGGAGGGCACGACTGGACCTGGAGGAGTGGCTGCCGCGGCGACCAAGGTGTCTGTCGGCTTGACTGCAAGTTCCAAGTCGTCGAATAACGAGAAGAAGAAGAAGTCCAGCAGCGGATTAGTGTTCACGGGCGAGGCAGTGGATGCGGATGGTATGGAGCTTTGCATGGAGGAGATGAGGATGCAGGTACCGAGGTATTGGACGCAGGTGGTGAAGGCTCTTGCCACTAGGAACGAGTGATAGATAATTTTTTCGAGGGGGGGGGTATTGTACCTGTTTGCTAGAATCAAGATCAAACGGGCTCTATGGTCATTCGGGGGTGAGTGACCTAGCTGATGAACCTTTCTGACAACCTTTCAATGAATCGTGATAGTGGGGCTACCATTTCATAGAGAAACATAGAACGCAGAGCGCGGGGGTGAGTGACTTCAGTGAGAAGATTTATCTGTCCATCTCACTATGATTCACGATGCCAAGAAGAATTCAGAAGGTTATGGACATACTAAGTGGCTCCAAATGGGACCATTTAGATCTAAGGTTTGTCATGATAAGGTTCGTCAGATTTGCCAATAATATTATCAACATTCAATGATTGTGATGCAGTAATAGTAACCACTTTGATCCAGACCCTTCATGGATCGTCTTGACTCCATATTTGTGTGCACTGGATCTCTCTGGAGCTGCAATGCCATGCCCGCGCTGGTGAGTCTTATGGGAGACTTTATAGGACAAAACGAGCATCGTCTGTCTTTGATATTCATTTGGGGTATAGCTAGGTATCAGCTTTGGCCCTCTCCTTGAGTTTGACTGGGAAGTGATAGTCTCTGTTTGAGAGGTAGGTGTTTAGGCTGATGGTGCCTTAGGCATGGTATGTCTCCACATGTATTCTGTGAAAGGTGTTGAACCCAAATGGTGAATGAGCTACTAGTAGTCTCCAGGTACTCTAGATATCGCCATGCATTTTTGGTGAGAGGCAGCCATAATTTTAGTACAAACATACGTGCACATGCATCTGTAGAAAGTACCTGTCAAAATCTGATCCTGAAAGAGACTAATGACAGTAATATGGAATGAGTCACTATGCCCTGCATCCGCACTCTATCAACTTGCATTCCATGCCTTGGACTTGATTCTCTTTCCATTTTCTCGCGAATTGAGCTTTGGGTAAACTCAAATATGGTACCAAAAATGGAATCATGTTCCAAATCCCTCCCACCATTAGATGTATCATTTGACCCAGAGGTAAATGTTTGCCATGAAGTGACGATGGCAAACACAAGATCTTCTGATGCCCATCACCTGTTGAGATAGGAATAGACAACCCATGTGCATAAACTTTTACTTTTAACCGCTTGGTCTTGGTTCTTGGCCTATGCATTTTTTTGTTCTTTGCTACTACTACGTCCTACTTCTACGTCCAAGTGAAAATATTTATTGGTAGTGGTACTCTCACTGTTTGATCTTCAACTCTATCCAGTGTTAGGTCAATCCAATAAAAATCTCCCTCTGAGAAGCTTAGGATTGGTACTGGTACTCGGAGGTCTTTTCTACTTCAATAGGTTGTTATAAACCAGCATTGCACACTGATATGGGAATGTGTCGTATATTCAATTGGGCACAGCTATATCCATGTCCTACTCTTGCTACATTTTGCATCTCAATCCCATGGTTTGAGGTAGAGGTGAGTATGAGTATGAGTATGAGTATGAGTATGAGTATGAGTATGAGTATGATACAGAACACAACATCAACATGTGCATAGGGACATTCATTCCTCTCCAGTGCCGGGCAATAGCACAATAACCTTTTCCTTTTTTGCCTTTGCATAAAGACATGGAAAGTGAAGATGGATCCAACTTTCCATTCTCATTCTCAATCATCTCTTCTTGTTTCCATTTTAGTCTCATGTGTGCAACTGATGCAAATGCCACAGCCACAGCAACGGCATGCAAATGCAATGACATTACTAATGTTCTACCTGAAGAACATTTGTGTCTGTGGCTGTGTAGACCTCTATGCTTTGCTTGAACATATGGTATTGTAGGAGTGTGGGTTCTCAGTGGCAAGCCAGGCAGTTATGGAAGTGACTAATGGATAAGGCAAACCATGGTAGCTTAGCCTTCACTTGGGCTACTATCACTGGTGACCTCGTCTGTCCGTCGTCTCTATGCAGCTTGTGTGGAGTATCTCGAGTATCTTTGAACTTGGGGTTATACACTAAAGGTTTGTTACCGCATCTTTGATTTCATTTTTCGCCGTATTTTGTGTATTAGTTTCTTTTGATGACTGGATCTGTATTTTTCATATTGTGATAAATAATTACAAAATATCACCCCACCAATTCGTGGATCTCCCTCCTCTCTTCGCGCTTCCGCCACCGTCTCCCGTATCCATCCAGCCATCTTGCGCAGCATTCGCTGTTCTCGTAGCAGCAACAGCATTGCCGCGGCCGTGGTAGCCCTTGTTGCCGCCGCAGTAGCGCATTGTCCATCCGCGCCGCTACATGCAATACCAGAGGTCTTCGAAGATCATAGGGAGGGGGTCAAAGGGGAGCGTCCCCCAATAGCATCGTCCAAGTCCATCCTTGTTTGCCCACTGTTCATATCCACGTCATTTTTTTGTCCTCCATAAACCATGTCCTCCGAACCGTCGCCCAACCCAACCCCGCCCCCAACCACTCCCGGTCCCGGGGCGGGAGGCCCCAGTCCCCAGAAGATCGGGGCGGCCTTCATCCGGCAGTACTACAAGACGCTGCTCGAGAATCCGGCCAACCTGAACCGATTTTATCAGCCGGATTCGACCGTCACGCGTGGCATGGAGCCGTCCTCGCCGGCCGCTCCCGCACCCTTCGCCGTGGCGCCCGCCAACGGGGGAGATGGATCCGATTCCTCCCCCGGCGAGCGCGTCCGCCAGGCCTTCTTCTCCTGGGCCGGCGAGGGCGTGGTCATCGACTTCGAGCGGGGAGCCATCGACGCCCAGGAGTCCATCGGGGGGGGCATCCTCCTCGTCGTGACCGGGAGGGCGTACCTCCCCGGTAGCGAGGACGGGTGTCCCGCCAAGGCCTCGCCCAGCCCGTTCGTCCACACCTTCTTCCTCAACAATAATGCGGGCGCTGGCAGGAAGAAGATGTTCTTGATTAGCAACGACATCCTGAGGTTCCTGGATGCACCGGTGGAGGCCGCCTCAGCGACCGAGGCTGACGAGGCCCCCGTTGTTGTCGAGGAGCCTGCGGTGGTTGAGGAGGCTCCTGCTGCCCCAGCGGTCGTTGAGGAGCCGGAGCCTGTTGTGGAGGAGCCTGAGCCCGTGGTCGAGGAGCCCGAACCTGTCGCGCCAGTGGAGGAGACGGCCGTAGAGGCTGAGCCTGCCCCTGCTGAGCCCGTCGAGTTCGAGCCCTCTGCTGAGGAGGAGAAGGTAGTTGAGGAGGAGGAGGAGTCGGCGCCTGCTGAGGAGGTCACATTGGAGGTCGTGGATGTTGAGCCCGCTGCTGATGAGGAGAAAGCCGATGCCGAGACTTCCTCTGCTGGGTCCGATGAGGCCTCCCCCGCTGCATCGCCCTCTGCTGACGGAAACAAGAAGAAAAAGAATCGCAAGAAGAGAGGGGGCAAATCCAGATCGAGGTCTAACTCGCCCCAGAAGGAGGAAGAGGCCAAGCCGGTTGAGGAGGAGACGCCGGAGAAGCCCAAGGTGCCGGGATCGTGGGCCAGTCTTGTGGCTAGTGGTGGAGGCAGCGCACAGAAGACTACTGCTGCTGCGCCTGACTCGGCTGGCAAAAAGGGTGGACGCAAGGGAGCTTCACCTAAAACCTCTCGCAGTGGGCCAACCACAGAGAAGGACACCACTTCATCGACCCAGGAATCCACTGCCAAGGCCCCTCCACAGAGCCAGCCGGCCAAGGATGCTGCTGCTGCTGCAGCCAAGGCAGCTGTCTCTTCCTCGCCAGCCGCCCCTACTTCCAAGGACACCCGCCAAGATCGTCGCATTCCCGAGGCCACTCTCTTCATCCGCAACATCCCTGACAAGACCACTGAGCCCGAGATCCGCGGCCTCTTCGAGTCTCATGGTGCCAAGACTGGACACAAGATCACAGGTATCACCCTCAACACCAACCGAGGATTCTGCTTCGTCGACTTCGACGGCACTGCCGCCGTGGACGCAATTGTGTCCGAGGCGAACACAAGCCTCGTCAAGGATCAGAGGACGGGACGCAAGGTCACGAGCTCGTTCATGGTGCACGGCCGAGTTTTGGACGTGGAGAGGAAGGTTCAGCCTGATCGCAACAAGGGAAGGGGATCGGGTGGAGCAGGGGGAGGAAATGCAGGAAGGACTTTCAACAGGAGTCACAGCCCCAAGGATGGGGGAGGTCGGTACCGGGGCTCCAGGGGTGGCACGCGCCGCAGTCCCCCGCGGGGAGGCGGTCACCAAGGAGGTGGGGGCGCCAGCGGTGGTAACAGGTGATCGCTGGCCAGTTATCTGTTTGTAGTGTCTGGCAGTGTCTGAGAAAGATGGGCTGTCAGTGTGGAGGATGGAGTATTTGCAACTTTGGCTAATATAGAAGATGGAAGATACCGAGTGGCCAGATGAAACACAGGGGCGCAGGTGTCTATCCAAAGAAGGAAAAGGAAGGAAGCACGCATGGCCAAGAATCTGCTTTGGGTGCTGCAGGTGGCAGGTGACATTGAAATACAATCTTTTCTCTGTTTAATGTGTGGTGTGTTGAAGATGTGTCTGTTCCCGCTCATCTCAAAGGCTAGAAGTTGGGCTGCGTGCGGTGGCAATGGAAGAAAAAAAGTAAAAATAAATAAGAGCAATGGAATGGAAACTGCACGTGAAAGTGGTACTCGCAGTTGCCACGAGACATTCAGCCGCACAGTATTGTGAAGCCTCTTGGCTCCTTGTGGGACGGGGGCCAAGACTTCAGCCACTGATACCTGTTTTGGCACAACTCAGTTTACAATGATTAATAATGCACACTGGAAAAAGCCACCATCATCAGTGCAGTGAAGTCACCGAGAGAAGTCAGACGTGTGGCTGCGCTGTCCATATCTTCCGGTCGGTGATCTGCCACCCTAAAAAAGAGGGGCAGATGTGGCGTACTACCTGTGATGCCACACCTGTCATATCATATGAGTGTACAGGTTGGAGGTGCACTACTGCTTCCCGATGTCAAACATGCTCATGATATTATTGCTGTTATGGTATCTAGGTGCAGATGCTCTCTCGTTGGCAGTCTCGTTTTCTTTTCCCTCCAGCACTTTTCGCGAAAGGCTTTGCATCAAACATCATTGACATGCCCCGCATGACATTGTACATCAGTGTGAATCCCAGATGATCCCTGCCTATCCATTCAAAGGCGTGAGGCATCTCGTTCAACTTCATATCGAAGAACACATGAATCTTGGCGCTGCAGTTGGAAAAGAGATATTTGATCATCTTCTTCCGTGCCACTTTGGCTCTGCTGCCCATTTTATTTATTGTCAGCATTGCGCCGAGGTCACTCGGGTATTGTTGTGACCCAAGCCTTGAAACAGATTGAAGTGTATGGTTGGAGGAGAATGCACCCGGGACGCTTGATGTGTCGCAAACAACGTTCAGCAGGGCGTCCCAGCCAACATCTGTTACATGGGTGTCATCGAAGCCCAGCTCCACCAAACTGGTGTTGCTCCACAATTTCTCAGCAAACATGATCAAGGCTTGATCACTCATTCCTCCTACCCGAAGTATTTCCAATGTGGGGATGCTCAGTAAGTCTATGAATTCGTAAGATCCATGTGTTCCCATCAAGCTGTTGTCCTCGAGATCAACAAACTCCAAATATTTCTTGTCTTGCAGCGCTGATGCCAATATGACAGCACCATTGTAATCAATATCATTTCTGCTAAGATCAAGAGAGGTGATGAATTCATTGGTGCTTAAAAACTTGTCCAGGAACTCCTGCCACCCTTGAGGAGTAACTGTGCGGTTGCAGGACATATTCAGGGAGGAAAGGATCGCATTGTTTTCTAAAGTAGCGGCCACCACCAATGCTTCTTCATCAGTGAAGTTACAGTTTTCAATGTTGAGAACTTCCAACTGACCATAAGGCTTTGAGAACGGCAACAGTAAAGATTGCCATCCAAGAAGACTGGCCGAAACTCTGTTAAGGTTCAAATCCTTCAACTTTTTACTGCAGGACATTGCTCTCCCCAGCGATTCTGCCGCTTCCTCATCAAGTGTATGGTTGTCAATATCCAACATTTCTAATGAGGATTCTGGATTATAGAAGGCCGTCGTGAGTGCGCACCAGCCTGTGTTGGTAATTTCACTGACATTTCTTGAATTATCGAAGCCGAACCGCTTCAATGTGCAATTGGTGGCCAAAGCATTTGCCAGGGAAGGAATACACCTGTCCTGAATCTTATTCGAGCCAACGTCAATATCAATGATCTTTGAGTCTGATCTTTTCAACAGCTCCGCCAATTCTGCAAAACTTCTCCGCCCCATGTTGTTATATGCTAGAGAAAGCACGGTCAAATTTTCATGATCGCATAGTGCTTTGATAATTTCTGCCAAGTGTCTATCGCCGACCTCTATGTCGATCAGATGAACACTCATGAGAGAGCATTTGTTCATTTGTGATAAGGAGGAGAGGAAATGCCGACAGCTGTTGTTGTTCATCGAGCATTGATCGACTTTGATGCAACGTAGTTTGCGGTTGTACTCAAAGAAGGGATAAAGCAATGGGAAGACATCCGGACCACAGAAGTCGGAATCCTGGAGTTCCAGAACCTCAGCGCTTCGGTTGAGGGCGAGGCCTCGGAAGAGTGCTTCCAACATGAACGAAGTCATCCTCCTAGTTCCGAGAACGGATATTTTCTGCAACTGGTTGTTATTGCCCACATCTCTTCCAACCGCCTCCCAATCCTCATTCCAAACAACGTCACTCTGGTCGAACTCGATCAATATACCTCTGACAGAAGGGTCATTCTGACGTATCAAGGGCAAAGTTTGTTCGTCGTCTAATGAATTAAGCGGAATGTCCGGCTCTTCATACCCATCACTCGAGGCGTCACCAATATCAGCGACGGCATTGTTTTTGCTCTCCAGAGATGACATCGTGCACGATTCAGGGGAGGCGATGGAGTAGTTGTGGGGCGGAGGGGGCGTAAGGATCCGGGCGTAATACCGCGCGGCGTCGTCGGCGAGGAGATGCGAGGGTCCGATGCAGGGTCCGATGCGAGAGATTATCGTCGGTCGATGGCCGGCGACGGACGAGATTACAGACGTGAACGTCGACAAACGGCGGCGGCGGCGGCGGCGGCCGGCTGTCAGGAGCAGGATAAATCCGTTTTTTGTACTTACTTTAAATTCTACTTTTTTTAAATTTCTACTTTTTTCCCATTTGTCTCTACTTTTTCCGGGTACGGTCGCTCAGTTTGCGACCACTTTCTACAAGCTTCGCGCGCGGGT
>JALLBE010000365.1:0-17529 GCA_036939795.1 Thalassiosira mediterranea
GCGGGCGGTCGCGGGGCATGCGTATCTATGCGTATGGATCGGGCGGGCGGGGCGCCGCGCCGTACGTCTTCGCGCATGCATGGTGGGTGGCGTTTCCCCCGATCGATCGAGATACCTACGCCGGATGCCTGCCCACGGACGTGCGTACGCACGTCATCCGCCGGGGGACTCTCGAAGGAGAGAGATCTCTCTCGACCGTCGGGACGGGACGGCGTCGGCGTGAGCGGCACGCGGTACCGTACACGGTACGTCGAGGGGCGTGCGTGCGTCGGAGACGGACGGCGCCGGGAGACGGACCGCGCCGGCCCGTATGAGATTGTGGAGATGAGATCCCGTCGTCGCTCGGACCGTGCGAGTCGCCCAGAGCCGCCGCCATCCGGGGGACGGGCTCATATGGATGGGGTCCGGTCGGACTACTCCTCCGGAGGCAGGAGACGTCGGCGTCGGCGGCGTCAGCACGGCATGCCGGATGGCATGGGCGGCGGACGTCGACCGTGGCCATTGATCTCGAATCTCGACCTTCATTCTTCATTCATGACCTCACTGAAAACTCTCGAGTCTTCGCAGTCTCGCGGGTATCGATCGTAACAAACTGGTGTCAATACTTTCTCACACCCGAAATACCTCCACTACAATACTGTAGCCATGTATGTTGGCACCAGAGGCAGTAAAAAATATCGGGTACATATCGGGTGGGGGGGGTGTTGGTGCGGAGAGGCTGTTCCGCGTGATGGACTTTTGTCCCCGATGCGACAGCCAAAGTCGCCCCCATCGGTTCTCAGCTGTTCTCGCTGACAAAAAACTGCACAGCCCCACCTACATACCCGCAACATCATGCATCATGCCCAGAGTAGCCTGTGTACATATGTACGTACGTACCATATATGGTAGTGGATGGAGGCCCACAGGCCACACAGGAAACCGTCGTCGATTCACGATTTACGATCTCCACGCTCCACACGGCACACGGCGACGCTCATAAAATACACGTTACGCGCCGCCGAAGAGCGAGCAGCGAAGAGGGAAGGCGCCCCCGAGCACGACGACGACAACGACGACGACGACGAGCGACCGAGGGGGAGGGAGGACCATCATCGCCGCGATGATCGAGGCGGAGACGACCACGACGACGACGGGCGAGAGGGGCGGCGGCCTCGTCGATCACCGCCGCCGGCTGCGACGAGGGCGGGATCGAAGGAAAAGAAGAAGGAGGGCGGGGGGGTCGTCGTCGCTCCTGATGTCGATGATGATGACGACGATGATGTCCGGCGGAAAAGTCGCGGCCCACGGATACCTGAAGACGCCGAGGGCGCGGAACCTCGTGGCGTGTGAGTCTCCTCGCCTCCTCCATCCATCCGCCGTCCATCCGTGTGTGCGCTTCCTATTTCTTCGTCCTCGCATATGCCACATATCGCCTGTCTTGTGTTCGTCCGCACGTGCATTGTTCTCATCGTCGTCCATCGCGTGTTCGCATCGACCCACCCTGCCATGACTGACCCCCTCATTCTCCCTCTCTCGCTCCCTCTCTCCCTCCCTCTCTCCATCCCTCCATCCCTCCATCCATCTCCATTTACAATACACACACGCACGACATTTTCAGATCAGGATACGAACTGGGAGGCGCCCCTCGAGAACGATCCGGAGCCTGAGGACTGTGAGTCGCATATTCATTTTCGTTTGCGTATACATTACTTCACGAGAACGACGACGACGACGACGACTTTTTCTTTTTGCGAACGCCCTTCTCGACGATGATGGCTACGATGATGCATGGGGCGGGTATTTCGAGGGGAGGATAGAAATATCGAATAATTCGTTCGTCCCGCCGTTGCCCCCCGTTTCCGAGGGCAGGCGGCAGCAGCGTTGGCATCGTCGATATCGCAGCGAGGATCGTTCGATAGTATACGTGCCATGATACGTGCATCGTGGGCGAATCGGGTGGATTTTGTTTTGTCTCAGTTGGAGGATTCTCGATGCCCTTCCCTCTCTTTTTTTTGGAACGACGAAGGGGTGAAGCGAGGGAGCGACCCGAGCCCTGGGGTTTGTATTGATCATGGGTTGATCTTGGCAGTCAGTGGTACCTTTGATACACTCTCATGTGAATTGATGAACAATGGATTCTCAACATGTATTTGGGTTGTCTCCTGGTCAAATGGTCTTGTGATGGTCCTGTCGCAATCACAGTCTTGTGCAATACCTCACTCTCGCCTCTCCCCTTCATTTTTTGCACCAACGCAGGCCCGCACTGCCTCAATCGCGGCGGCACCGTCGGGCAGTGCGGCGCCTTCTTTGGCATGGACGAGGGCGAGCCCTTCGAGCGCAACTACGACTCCCCCCGCAGCATATGGGGGGAGCCCATGCGTCCCAACCTCCAGGGCGTCTATAGGGAGGGGAGCGTGATCGACGTCGAGGTCCTCGTGACGACGCACCACAAGGGACACTTCGTCTTCAGCGCCTGTCCCATAGACGGAACCAGTGTGCCCATGGAGGAGCCTACCGAGGAGTGCTTCGAAAACGGCAGGCTGACGTTCGTCAGCGACGAGCTGTACGGCGCCCCCCCCGATCCAAACTTTCCCGAGCGGGCCTATATAGCCCCCGCCTCCAAGGCACGGTGGGAGAACGGCGCCCCCGACGAGCAGCCCGTCGTGGGGGCGCGATATCGGATGAAGTTACGTCTCCCCCTGGGACTCGTCGGGGATTTGGTGTTGCTGCAGTGGTACTACCTGACGGCCAACAGCTGCAAGCACGAGGGATACGAGGATTATCCCTTCCCCGAGGAGTGGGGGGAGGACGTGGCGCTTTATCCGGGATTGCCGGACTGCGGCGCTATACCGCCCGATGGGGACGGGGTGCCGGAGCAGGTGAGGGGAGGCGCCACGCTGACGACTCGAGTGACATCGACAAATGTGTCTTGATCACTGCTGGTTATCTTATTTTTCCTCACGTGCATGCTACTTTCACTTTTCACTTGAATTATTTCTCACGAATATGTCATTCATTCTTTGTGCCCCAGTTTTGGAATTGCGCGGAGATCAAAATCATCGGCGATGGCGGCAGCCAATCATCTGCTGGTTCCACAGAGGAGATCGTAGCCATGGAGGCGGCGGTGGTGTCAGCAGACGAGCCCGCCTCTGTCGTGCCCCCGCCGGCGCCTGCAACTCCCGCGAGGGCGACCGAGGAGACGATCCCCTGCGAAAATGCCGCCTCGACGTACTACGAGGCCACCGAGGACTGCTCGGGGTACTACCTCTGCATGTCCGGCCGGAAGGGCGACGCGTACAAGTGCGGCAGCGGACAGCTGTACGACAAGGACAAACAGATGTGCAACTGGAGGGACGAGGTCGGCTGCGGCGGCGCCCTCCAGCGGGAGTCGGGGGTCGACGAAAACGGCAACCCGGTGCCCACGAGGGAACCCACGCCGGCGCCCACGGGGAAGCCGAACGAGCTCCTGGCGTGGGATCCCGTCGGGAGGAGGGGGCACGACAAGACCATCATAGGGTACTACGCGAGCTGGCAGTGGTACGATCGCGACGGCGTCGCCGCCCCCGCAAACATGGACTTCTCCAAGATCACGAGGGCGAACTTCGGTGAGAGACGTTGCAGTATGTATTGAATTTGATTGCTCTTCTTTCGCTTCTCACCGCACAACTTGCTTCTCCCCAATACCCATTCAGCGTTCTTCCAGATCACTGAGGAGGGGGTGAGAGACGTCACGATATGTATTGAATCTGATTCCCCCTTTTTTTCTTCTCACCGCACAGCTTGCATCTCCCCAATACCCATTCAGGACATATTCGGGACCGATAATTGGGCCGACCCCATCACGCTCTTCGGGTTCTACGACTGGATGTCGGAGGAGGGCACGGTGCCCACGTACTGCTCGTGGGACGAACCCGGCGCCCCCCCGACGTGCTCTGCGCACAATTACAAGGAGGGGCTGATCTACCTCGCCCACGAGGCAGGCGCGGAGGTGTACCCGGTAAGTATTAATAGAGAGAGAGAGAGAGTTCGACGAAAACAATAGTGACGTTTCTTGTCTCAAGTTGATCCCTCTGATGCTTCTCACACTCTGCATAAACCCGCAATTGCAGAGCATCGGAGGATGGAGCCTCAGCGATCCCTTTCCAGTAATGGCGGCAAGCGAAACGGCACGGGCTAGGTTTGCCAGCCAATGTGTGGACTTGATCAAGAGCTATAATTTCGATGGGATTGATCTCGGTGAGAATGACAGTTACTGCTGTTCCGAGTCGTGTAGTACTAGCACTCGCTCAGGCATCTCGTCTGACTTCTTATACCGAAACCTGTTCGGTTCGCTCACGCACCTTGTACCTGTGCATTTTTGATCTCGTTCGACAAATAGATTGGGAATATCCCGGATACGAGCCTCATTCCGGCACGCCCGCGGACACGGTCAACTTCAACCTGCTCCTGGATGACGTCCGCGCGGCGCTAGACGCCCTCGAGGCCGAGACCGGCAAGTTCTACGGACTCACGGCAGCGTTGCCGTGCGGCCCGTCCATTATCGACAATCAGGACATTCCTCATGTCGCTGAAGTGCTGACTGAACTGAAGTGAGACATGTTCACTATATTTTGTTCTTGCCTTTTTTCCATACTTTTCCTTTTCGGAATCAACTCATTCCTTTTTCTTTTCCACAAAGCCTGATGACGTATGATTTTCATGGATCTTGGAACGAGAAGACAGGTGTGAATGCTCCCTTGTATGATCAGGAGGAGAGTCCCGAATTTTCAGTTCACGGTGAGTTCAATGCCTGCGCTTGTCTCCTTTGAGACATATTCATTCAGATTTAACCTCTTCGTTCCTGTTTGTTTCGTAACTTCATGAAGGTTGTGTTGCAAACTGGATGGAAGGAGGTGCCAAGAAGGAAAAGATAAACATCGGATTTGTGAGTTCCTGTTGCATTCTTTTGCAGTAATTACATGCCGACGCGGCTACTTGTTTCACACACCCAATCGAGCCTGACATCATTCCAATTTCTTGACGAATCACAAAGCCGTTTTATGGTCGCTCCTTCCTAAATGCAAAACATTTGTATGAATCGCACAAGGGAAACGATGACTCCATGTGGCATATGGACGAGGGAGTGCCTCAATGTGAGTAGTCTCTTCGGCCTCTCTCCTAATTGTCTTTTTTGACCAACTCCTCACAGAGGGAGATTTTTCCATTGCCATCTTTCCCAGATTATAATATCCTTAAGAAATCAAACGAATTAACAAGCATACGCGATGAGCAAACTATGACTCAGTATGCCTATTCTTCGAAAGGTATGGTGTCTTATGATGACGAAAGAGCCATTTGCGACAAGACAGAGTATGCCCAGGTCCACGGCCTGAATGGGTACATTATTTGGGAGCTCAGTGGCGACTTGAACGACGACTTGACAACGCCACTCCTTGACGCAGCAAACGCCAAGCTCCTGGACCCAAATTTGGACTGTGCCAGCCTAGACCTTTCGGATATTGCTGCGGTAATAAGCGAAGCGAAACCAGATGGTGGTGGGAATGCCGTGGATGAAATTGTCTGGTATCCTAGCTTCGACCAAGCGATTTGCCTCCGAGATGGCTTACAATCAGATTGGCTCAAACCGTCAGATCTCTCCAACAATGTTGACGTAAGTCATGTTATCTCAGGTGAAATACTTGCTGCTTGCTTTCGAACACAACTCACGCTTGACGCAAATCTGATTTTACGTTGTGAATCTTGCGATGGACAAAAGAGTTGCTGTACATACCACTTCAGCTGGAACGAGGACTGTGTCAGTCAAAGTGAGGTGGACGATCCAATAATTGCCAACGCGCAAGCAGTGGGTGCAAAATATTATCCTTCTGGAGACGCTCACGTATGTTTAGCTGATGGAAATCAGCCGGAGTGGCTCGTGGATAGCATCTACGACAGTATTGAGGTACGAGTGCACTCCTGGGAACAAAATGACAGATCTTTTTTGCACATGCTCACTCGTTTCCATTTGCCACCTTTTCATTGGCCTGCTGAAAGGATTGCTGCGCGGCTCACTTTGGCTGGGGTGGGACGAATTGCGTTCCCAACTCCAATTTGATACATGATGGTGCGGCAACGCTTGAGACGTTCCTCCTCCCTATTCCCGATCTGCCTGGCGCTGTCACATCTGATGCCGTGCCTGCATCTGAGGCGGTACCAGTGTCTGATCCTGCTGAAGTATTCACATTAGACGTCATACCTCCACCTGCACCTGAGTTTGCACCAGTGTCTGATCCTGTGGAAATTTTGACATTGGAGGTGGTAACTCCACCTGCGCCTGAGGTAGCACCTCTGCCTGATGTTGTCCCATCTGATACATCACCTACGTATGATGTTGTTCCTTCATTCCCTGCTCCATCGGTAGGCATGTTGAATTCAGCTGCCGAAACTGCTGGCGCAACTGCAGCCTTCTCTGATGAAAGCAGTCAGTTCTATCCAATTTTCAAGGTTGGCGCTACTATCTGCCAAAATTTAGGGATGGCGCCTTCCTGGATGAGTGGGAATTACCTCAAGGACACCAAATCACAATGCTGCCAAAGCTTCGCGTTTCAATGGGATTACAATGAGTGCATGACAGGTGTATCGTCTGGTGCTGCTGCTTTTGCATCTCACACCTTGACTTCAGAGAGGCCTTTCTTTTACCCGAACTATCGGTCAGAGCATTTTTCGTGCCAGCATGATTCAAACCACCCATCTTGGATGGCGGGTGATTATCTCTCTGAAAATCAATGGCAATGTTGTCAGAACAGCTTCCACAGTGAGGAGTCGGTCCAGCAGTGTTTTGACATGCCAGAATGTGCTGATTGTGGAACGAATGCAGTAACCTTTTCAGCTACTTTGTCGCAGACAACAGTTGCCCCTCCCACTCAAAAACCGACAAGGCGAGCCAAAACTGCCAAACCGACTTTGTTTGTCGAAATTCCAGTCACAGCGGTCACATCATCAGAATCCACCATGGCGCAGATGGCATCAAATCTAAACCGTACACCAAACCCGACCCAAAAGCCGACGGCAACACCAAAACCCACACCACATCCTACTCCAAAGCCCGTAGCGGGCCCTACGCCAAATCTTACCAAACCTACAGCCGAGACTATGGCCTACTTAACAGCATCTGCGGCGGAGACCCCTGTCGCCTCACAACAGGAAGCTCCTTCCAGCTCGGCAGCTTCAGCTGTGGAAGCTGTGCTCGAAGCGCACAAAGATGGAATCGATAAGTAAGACTTCGCGTTATCGAGGACTTCCTTTGTTTAAGTTGTGCAAGTCTGGCCTCACACTTGTTTTTCCAGTGAAATTCTACTTTACGAGAGCCCATCAATGGAATGGCTGCCCTCCTCAGTGTATAGGTACAGGGATATGGTTGCCGCGCTACGCGTCATGTATCAAGAAGGGGTGGCGGAGAAATTTTTCTACATGGGTGATGACAGTGATAACGGGCATGTGTATGGGCTTGTCAACTTGGCAGCTTTTCTTGCTCAGGTTAGTAAAAATCAGCTGCACATTCGCACCGCAACATCTTTGGCTCAAACTCTGACCTCGTCAATGCTTCCACGCATGGCTGGCTAATGCCTACAATAGTCAATGAAAGAAACGTGAGTTTTGTCAAGTTTTGTTCCTATTTTCTGGTATATTTTTGCACACTCCTATCTCACTTGGAAAACATCTGTCTCACATGCAAATCAAAGTATCAAATATAATGCCTGTGATGAAAATTCATGGGATCTCGTAGGTGGGGCCTATCCATTATCGAATGGTAAGATTGACTCAATTATTATCATCATCCGACATTCATATCTTCACCCCCCGTGCTAATTTTCTATTTTCTTTCATTCTTAGCCTGTGGCCAACTCGGACAGAGCTATCAGGACTATACGTGTGCCGATCACGAAAAACACATGGAGTGTCCTGTTAAGAAGGATATGGCAATAACAGCAACCACAAATGGTGCGTATGTATGATACTGGACTACCCAATTTAACCCACGCCATCTTGCATCAAGTGACCCTAACGATGTATATTTCGTCCATCACATATAAAAGCAAAATGGTGGGGAGCACCAGCACCACTCTTCTGTGGGCCCAAAGAGCTATATCCAACCACTGGCCACTGGGACCCATCATCTGACTGTGCGTTTGTCGTAGTATTTTGATTTTCTTGAACGAGCCTGCGCGACTCACCATTTGTATGTTATTTTCATAGGTAATAACCCCTGGGTAGATCCACCAATGAGTTGTGAGTGCATTTTTCATCATCCTGACTATGCACCCCGACACACGACGCAATGCGTGCTAATCACTACCTACACAATCCTTATTTTTCAGGTGACATCTATGAGGGCCAGAAGGGTGGGCGGTTTAACAATGATACTCCGAGCCCAAACACTGCCGGAAGAATTGATGTCGAGGGCTGCTGCTGGTGGGGGCGAGGGTGAGTCGAGATTGCATGAAATGGTTTCCTCATTCACAAGAAGTCCTATTCTCGGAGATGTGTGCCACGTGTTACCTACGTATATATCATCACTGACACCCACCATTTCTTTTGTCCTCTCAGTGTAATCCAAACAACGGTAAGTCTACTATGAGATTAGCTCTTCTATCTTCATCGTTTCCATTGTTATATCAATACCGGTCGTGTCCTTCATTCGTTACCAAGGGAATTTGCAATTTTGGCAAGCTCAACTTCTACCTTGGCGCCCGAGCCGAGGAGGAAGGGCGAGAGTCGCGGTATCCGGACGTTAACTTCTGTGAGGATCCAGGTGCCATATGTGCCAGCCAAGAACACAAGGAATTGAAATGGATAGCCGGGATGTTTTATTGGGTCGAAAGGTGAGGAATTATTAAAGCAAACGGTTCATCATTTACATTCTTAGCTTGCCTTTCACAGCCTGTTGAATCATCTTTGTTTGCCCCAAAGCCTTCAAACATACAACAATGGGGGGTGGGACTATATGACAGAGCTGAAGAGCTTCGTGGACAATGGCATGACTGGCAACAGCTTCATTGATGCCGTGTCTGGAATTGTTAACCGCGGCTGTCACAATCCACCGTGTGCATCCGGTGGAGTTGACGGCAGTTCGGAAAGGTCTTCCAACTTTCTCCAGGTCTTATCTGTGCTAGATCTTAAATCATAGGTTTTCGTATTCTAGAGGATGCTCTGAGTGTGAACATGTAAATGTAATTTTGACTTGCGAACTAATGCATTGCACCGTGGAAGTGGAGGCTATGCTGGCCCGCTTGAGTTCATTGGGATATGGAGGGGTACTGCCGGTAGGGCATTCACTCTTTCCCTGATTAGTAGATGGCTCATCATGTATTTACTGTATGTGCACGATAGTCGTGCATGGAGCTACATGGCTACATGCAATCGTTCAGATTGGCGTTGCCCCCTGATCGCTGCGTGCCTGCTCTAGCTTGCTGGCACTTCGCTAGAGAGCTGTGCCCGCCCGGGGGGCTTTGCGATTTACGTGGGGCCTCTGGAGAAGAATGTTTCGCTCACGCCGCAACGACCAATATTCGCAAAGGAACCAATATTCAACATTCCGCGCCACGGCGCGCCACGATCATTTGATGGAAAAGATCCGCAAAAGATACAATATACTATAGGCCCCGCGCGATACCGATAGCCTGTCTCGCTGCACGGCATGAACCACTTCTTCATGCCCCGAGCCCTGCGACCTGCACCACCTCTGTGCACCACGGCTGCGCGCGCCCGCTTGATCTACCGACGGCAACGAACGTCGACGCCGACGCCGACGCCGACTGGCCTCGCCCATGCTCGGGTCGACGTAATATCGACGGTCGGCATCCAGGAGTATGTGGGGGCGCGGCCATCGCATGTACCGTATTGCGTGTACAATATCCGCGGCCCGGCTTCGGCGGCGAAAGGGATGCGGCGTCTGCGTCGCTCTGACGCTCGCCCGCCACTTCGCACGTACGACCGCCGCCGGCCTCCCTCCAGAACGACCTCGGCATTCGTTCGCCGCGCGCATTCGCCGTCGAAATCGTCATCCCACCCCCCATCCATGCATCCGACATCGAGCATGCGCGCTGCCTGTGGCGGTCGAATCTGTGAACGGCCCAAATCGGCTCGGCGCAGGACGGGGCCGTCGAGGAGGCGCAGCGCCCGCGTTCTTCTTCGTTGCGGAAGAACCCACGCGGCCGGGCTCTCGTCTCGCCGCGATGATCTCATCGGCCGTCGACGTCGATGTCGGTGCGGATGGATGATTGGGGGGGAAAGGTCTGCGCATCGCTCGTGCCCCGTTGAGATGGCCGCGGCGCGTTCGGGATCCGAGCGGAATGCATAGGTTTCCATGGCTGCGATAGCCACCAGACCTTTTCCTGCGCTCCTCTTGCTTAAGTCTAATGGATAAGCTAAAAGCAAAAAGTATTACATTGTGCATTATGGATCATGTTTATCAAGTACATCTAACATTCACACCTCCCCATCCCCCCCCCCAAACGAACACGAATGCCGCCTATCATCGACAAACTGAGATGACATATTTTGAGTCCTCATAGAGACCAAATCCTCCCGGGCGATACTCAACACGATCCCGGATCACCGTTGAGCGGGCGGCCGATGGCGACGGTGTGGGTCCACGAGGAAGACACTTTATCGATCGCCACCGGACCGGTGAAATTCACCATCACCGGCGTGCTGATACTCTCTCCGATATCGCCTGCGCCAAGTTTATAATTATTGTTCCAACCCGCTGCCCAGACGTGCTCTTCCCCTATTAAGAAGATGCTGTGAGAGTCTGGACCTGAGCCGAGCCCGATGATCTTTTCGTCCAAGTCCACCCTGGCGACGGGGGACTCGGCATCATCGGAGTCGACGAAGTTGCCATTGCCCAGTTGACCAACGTCGTTGCTGCCACAGGATCGTACGCTCCCATCCGCAAGGAGGAAATAGGAAGACACGATACCCGCTTCCACTGAAGTCACTGCATTCTCTTCACTGTTACCAAGCTTGATCTGAAAAATGGAGTGCAAAGTAGACATCGGCGCAAAAGGGTTCTTCTGAGCATGGGGGTGCATGGGTTGTACAAGAAGAAACAATGGCATCTCACCTCCCAAGCATACCCATCCGAATCATCTGGAGTGGCGGAGCATAGTCGCCAAGAATAATTGTTGCCAGTGCCCCAAACTCTACCACTATCCCTGTCAAGAAAGATTGCATGGGAGTCACCTGCCGATATCTCGTCAATGCCCTCCAACCCGCTGATCTTGGTGGGCGTGTTGGTGGCATTCTCATCATTACCGAGACCAAGTTGTCCAGCATAATTGGCACCACATCCGTAGACCTCACCATTCTCTGTGCAGTAAAGATGTGCATGTGTGAGAGTATGTTGTGACCAACGGCATGATTCAAGTCCAGGAATCCCTCTCAATGCGCGTACCTGTAAGGATCAATGTGGAACCACCAACGGCAGCAGATTGAACTTTCCCGATTCCACCAATCTCATGAAAATGTTCAAAGGGGCCTTCATCATCGGTTCCCAGGCACAATCGTCCGCTGTAGTTGTCCCCAGAGGCATACACTTTTCCATCCTGTGAAATCAGCAACTGATGATCATCATAGCTGTACACCTTTTGAAACAATGGGGCATCCACAAGGTTGCCACTCAAATCAACCACTTGAGATATGGGCATTATTCCATTCCATTCAAGTCGGTAAGCACTTCCATCACCAGTGATAAGGAACGTCTGCTCATAGCCAGCACTAACATCGACAGCTGTATCACACATGAGATCTGGCAACTGCTGATGCCCATTCCACCAGTTCCTCAAGTTCCCCCAGTAGTACCACATTTGTGGTAAGGTTGGCTGAGGTGTGATGGATGGCATTGAGGATACAGATGGTGCAATGGAGGGAACTTTTGAATCACTTGGCTGAAAACTTGGAAGGGAGCTAGGGCTCGAGGCGAGGGGTAGGTAAAATGATGTCGTACTTTTGGAACCAAAGTCTCCACCATGTACAATCAATGTCCCCTGGGATGACACACTGTAATGCCCTTCACCATAAGAACAGCAAAGGCCATCACCATGACGGTCCTCAATTGTGAACTCATACTCCCCATCTGGCAGGCAAGAGAAGGAATGCAGGACGGGAGCCTTCGTGGGGGGAGAGGTTGGGATAGGTGTGGGCTTCCATGTGGGCCCAATGGTTGGACTAGGAATGTCGACCTCCTCCACGGGTGGATCCGAAGGCGCCGGGCTCGGTTCCGGCGTCTGTCGCTGCGTCTGCCTCGTCGGCTGAGGCGTCGGCCTGTTGGTCGGGTCCGACGTGGAACCATCGTCGGTCGCATTCTCATCATCGAACACGTTGGTCGAGTTGACGAAGACGGGTGGGGTGGTCGGCCTCCTCGTGGGCTTCTGCGTGGGCCTCGGCGTTATCCGTGCCAGCGTGGGTGCCGTGGAGATCAAGGACTCAATTGTAAGTCGATTCCCAACACTGTTGATCCGTTGCAGTTGCCACGAAATGTCACTTGGGAAGCGATCATAAACAATTGCGATTTCAAGATCATTGCATCTAGTCTCCACGAGACCAGGGGTATTAGTTGCTGATTGAGGTACTGATGGAGTACACTCTTCAATATCAAACGAGTAGACAAAATTGCCCGCTGTGGCAACAAGACCGTTCTCAGAGAGCTCAAAATCATCATATACCCTGCCAAGCTCTCCAGCTTCTTCCCATCGCTGGTCATCCTGTCTAGCAAACAGGTGGCTGGAGCTGTTCCCACTCACGGCAAGGAGGCCATCACTGATAGAGAGGTCACCATCATGCCCAGAATAGTTCATTTTTTGAGCGAAAGAAAATGAATCGTCGTCTCGGTGGAATATGCTTAGTGAGCCATCATTTATGAAAGCCAGTCGATTGCCACTTAATGATGCAGAAGTCACGTTGACAGAGATCGGGTCTTGGAGCCGTACAACATCAAGCAAGTCCCAGTCAAAATTGAAGAGGAGGAGATTGCCTTCCCTGGTGTTCACCATGACAGTGTGCTCATGTAAAAAACATGCACGGGGTGATCTGGCATTTATCCTTGTCACTTCCAACCATCTGTCAGTGAGATCGACGAATAGAGAAACACCCTTGTTGTCAGCAACACATGCCAAGTCTCCATAGAGACTTACAGCCTTGCCCCACCCAGTCGTGCCCTCAGGTGCAACGAGAGCTTTGTCCGCTCTCACCCAGCCTCCGTTTTGGTTCTTCTCATAAGCAACTGTGATGCCAGTGCCATTGTTGGCTGAAGCTGCACCCAACAAGACAAAGCCCCCAGAGATGACAACTTTGACATCTTGATCATTTAGAATTGACTCATCAAGTTGATAATTGATGTTCCACCTGCCAAGGTTTTCAGAGAAGGAGTAAAATCGAACCTGAAAGGGTGACCCTTTGCCCTGCACGGTGACGACCATATCCCTTCCGTCCACTGATACCTTTGATGCCCCAACAGGGTTACCAATTTCAAGATCAATTTCATGCACACCAGCAACGACCTTTTGAAGGCATTTGGTAGGAGACGGAGTGGTCGGCGACAAAGATGGCAGCATGCTTGTGCTAGGACGGGCACTCTCTGAGGGCTGTAAAGATGGGTTTGAGCTGGGCACCAGGGCTGGAATCGGGATGATGAGGGGAGGGGAAGTAGTTCCAGCTCCCTCCCCATTTGATAACGCCAATGGTAGTGACACTCCGAGCGCAATCGCCACTATGAGGAGGACACTCAGGACTGCGATGATGACCTTTTTGCGATTCCAATAGGGGTCCTCGAGCGGCACGGCGTCAACAATGGCCGTGTCATCGTTGACCCCTGTTTCCTCGAGAGGCACCAGCCAGGCCTCCACCAAAGTCTCCGGGTCGACGGCGGCATCGTTGCCTTCCTCTGTCCCTTGCTGCGCCTCCACATCCTCCACTGGGGTGCTGGCCTGTGGTCCGTCCCTCCGGCTTGGCCTGCGATCCCGTTGCCGCCTCCGTCCCGGGTGCGTGGGGAACGGACGCCTCGTCCTGTAAGGCGGAAGCCGGGCGGCGCTGTCGGGTCCGACCTCCTCCTCGATGTCTCCCCTTGATGGGAAGATGATGGAGTCCCCACCGCCGTGAGGTACGACACGCTGGCGGCCCTCAATCCGATCATCTCCGCGGCGTTTGACTGCTTGCTTGGCATCTCCGTCGGGGTCAGGATCTTCGGCCCTCAATGCTGCCATGTCTGAGGGATCGGGGGGCAGCATGGTCGAAGGGACCCGGCCGTCTCCATGGCGTTGACGTTTGGCCGCGAGCTTGGCATCCCCGTCAGGATCTTCCACCCTCAATGCCGCCAAGTTTGGCGGTTCCGGGGGCAGCATGGCAGGAGGGGTGACCCGACTTTCTCCGTGGCGTTTCTCCCGAAGCTTGGCATCGCCATCGGGATCTTCCACCCTCAATGCGGCCATGTTCGGCGGCTCGGGGGGCAGCATAATGGGAGAGGGGAAGGCGCCAATCTTGCCATGCGACGAGGGAGGACCGTCGCCGGAGAGCAGCTTCGTCTTTTGCTTGATTTCGTCGTCCACATCCTCGAAATCTGCAATCCGATCGGGCGGCAGGGAAGGCGGGCCGTCGTCCGGAACGTCGTGGGCAGAAATCTTGGTCCCGCCCTTGGCGCCGGCGTCGGCATCATCATCCCTCGAGGCCGCCGAGAGTTTTTGGGCCGGCGGAAGAAGTTGTTGGGCGCGGATGCCATGGCGGGCCTCATGTTCGCGCGTTGCTTGGCGTTGGTTTTGTTGGTCGTCCTCGTTTTTGACCATCTTTGCGCCAGTAGATCGCGGCAAAAATGGCACCGACGATGGAAGTAGAAGTAGCGGTATCGGAGGATGATAGGGCGGGTCGATGCCACGAGATCTATGGTGCCGCGGCTATCGTCGGCGCGGCCTACTGTGGCGGCGACGAGGGCGGCTAGCGTTGTGGCCGGATTTGGCGGTCGGCGGAAATCAAGATGTGTGGGGGTAACGGGATTTTTTTAAATTGGGACGAGTGTCGCACTTCCGTGGATCCAGTAATATGTATGTATGCCCACCTACGTACAATACGATAGAGCCGAAGATCCCACCTCGCCAAAGATGGGGTTAAACTTCGAAATTGAATTTTACTTTGAGTGACTATCATAGGTAGTTCTTATCTGTCATCGTTCTGTCATCGTTTTATCACAGCGAAAAATTGCTACAAATTTAGCACTGAGTCAAACGGAGTGCGATAATTTTAAAAATACCCCGGTATATTGGAGAGCTACATTCGGCTGAAATTGGCTGAAACTACGTTAATAATTATTAATAGTATTTACCCCATCTCGATATTTGACTGAATTGTCAATTGTCGGCCAATACATGAAATATCAATTTGGTAGGCGCCGCGCGACGCGAACCGGGAATACGGAACGCGAACCGCAAATACTGGAATCAGGCAGGGGACAACGACGAATGAACTCTTGGCGACGAACGACGAACGAATGAACGACAAACGAAGAACCGCGACGCGCGCGACAGAAGCTAGATGGCTGCTAGATGCATGCAGAACCACTACATCATGGGCGTGGCGGGGATCGAATCGAAGAGGCCAACATCAGACCTACCGCGGCGCTAGCTGCAGCCTGCAGCCAGGGACGGAGGAGGTGTCGCGGCTGCGGCGCGGCCGGGCTTCCATTCTTTCGTCCCATCCTCGAGGGGAGGAGCTTCCAGTCGAGAGGATCCGGCGCCGGCGCGGCGCGCGAAACCGCCTTTCCACCCCGGATAACGCGACGTCGTGCGGTGCAGCACAGCTTGAATCGCTCCGCATGCATGGTCCGCATCACACGATGGTGGCGCCTCCGCTCTCTCCTCCTCCTCCTCTTGGCACCGCTCGCGGCGGTCGGCGCGAAGGCAATAAGCTTGTTCATCCCCGGAGCGAGGAGAGTCGTTGTGTTCGAAGTTGAGAGTTGAGACCCGATCGGCGCCGGACCATCTTCCTCCCTCGCGAGGTCTCGTCGTGGCGTATTTCATGCTCCATCTTCGTGCCGAAAGTTGGCGGGATCGAGGCGTTCCAAGAACGAAGTAAATTCCGAGTTGGGCACGGTAGGTCCCAGATGATGTTCGCGGGAGAGTGCCGGAGAACGGATCGATGATGACTCGAGCCGCGTTCGTCGCGGCGGGGCTATGCCGGGCTCATCTCCTGGACGTCGGGACCGCATCCGCCAAGGGAGGAGGAGGGGGCGGCGGTGCCGGTAGAGTCCACGTCCGTGCCTCTTCGTCAACTTCGGACGGACCTTCCTGTCTGTTCCGTCGACGAAAGCTCTTGCCTTCGTCAATCGAGAGGTCGATGGGCTTTTGGGTGCCGTCATAGTCGGTCTCTTGCCCGCGGGGCCGGCCATCGCGCTGATCGGAAGGTCGATGTACGATCGCGAATTCGACGAGCAGGCACGGGGGGACGGACTTTGACGCGATTATCCTCCCCCGCCCGCGGACGGGAGTCTTCGCGGGTTTTCGCCGATTGGCAGGGAGGTGGAGACGGAATTGAAGTTTCGTGCGGACGGTACGCTCGGGGGGGGAGGGGGGAGGGGGTCGATTCGGACGGACGGGCCTTATACGACATTGCGGGAAAGTGGACGCCTTCGATGGCGAGGTGGACGGAAACTCACGAGGAGAAGAAGCTTCGTGTGGTGGTGAGGGCCGAGTTCGATCCTCTCGAGGAAGAGGGGCCGGGGGAGGGGGAACGGGAACGGGAACGGGAACGCCACCCGTCGTCGATGAGAGCGACGTACGACGTCCAAGAGTTTTGGCGCGGGTGGGACTATTTCGGCGGCCCTGGCTTTCGGCTGACGAGGTCCACGAGCGAGGATGCACAAAATGAGGCCACGTCGTCGAAGGATGCGAGCGGGGTGATCGAGCTTGGCGAAAAGATCTTCGACNTTTGATGGGCTGTTTGGACTCAACTGCGTAAAGATCAGAGAAGGTGTTATCAAATAATGTGTAACGTACCATGGTCTGCCCAGTCAGCTTTGTATGTACGGTCTCATAAGACATACCATACCCCCTGGATTGATACAGAATAGCTGAAACAACGTGTGATCCATCATTATAGGTCACAACTATTCAAATATCTTAAAGGATTTTTTTGCATTCCATAATAATTGAAATTGTTCCTCCTCGCTAGCAGCTCATGTTTCCTCGTTTTGGACCATCATTAATACTAGAACGATGTCAATTAAATCATTCAAACTAGATTATTCTGAGGTCAAGTAACACTGCCGCTTGTTACTCATCGGCGAGAAGCACTCACAACAAACTCTTTCGAGCTGTCACACAAGTCGCACTGAAGCGAAAAATTGCTTCGAAGCTTTTTTGCGAGATAGCGTATCGCCCTACATGCAACCAAGTGCAAGCAGTACGATATGACGCTCGCCCAGACAATACTACGGTGCAGTGGAATATGGAAAATTACGAATGCTGGCATCAACTTCACACAGCATATTCAGCAACAACTGAGCTTTCCATCGATTGACAAAAC